>VBSM01003206.1:7678510-7694211 GCA_008086735.1 Cheirogaleus medius
GGGTCTCACTCTTGCTCAGACTGGTCTCAAACTCCTGACCTCAAGCAGTCCTCCAACCTCAGCCTCCCAGAGTGCTAGGATTACAGACTTGAGCCACCGTGCCCAGCCTGTAGTTTCTTAATTTTGTTTTTGACATCTCATTTGCTCTCTATAGATTAAAGCCAGAAATACTGCACTTTTTAATTTCTAGCCCTTTCTCTGGCATTTGGAAAGTTGTTTTTTTCTTTTTGCCTCAGAATTCTCATATATTAAATGGAGGTACTTTTCTGCATTTGTAAAATGATATGGATATGATCCTTAGATAGGAGACACTGTATAAAGATAACACTTAACAATATTATTACAATCTATATAGCCGCTATCTTTTCTGTAAGTCTTATGTTGTAAAACATGTATTACATATCACTCTTAATTCCTCCTCTTTCAAGAACTTCTAATTCCTCATCTTTCCTAATTCATTTTAGGAAAATTTCTTTCATCATCATTTATTTTATTTAATTGAATGATCAATGTAAAATTTGGGAATCTGTTTTTAATTGAAACAAGCTTTTCCCATGCCAGCTTTTTCTCTCCCCTTAAAAATGTAGAAGTGCCAGGCATGGTGGTTTACACCTGTAATCCCAGCACTTTGGAAGGTTGAAGTGGGAGGATTGCTCGAGGCCAGGAGCTTGAGACCAGTCTGGGCAATATAGAGAGACCCCATCTCTACAAAAAAAAAATTTTTTTTAATTAGCTAGGTATGATGGCACGTGCCTGTAGTCCCAGCTACTCAGAAGGCCGAGGTGGGAGGATCACTGGAGCCCAGGAGTTGGGAGTTACAGTGAGCTGTAGCTGTGCCAATGCACTCCAGGCTGAGTAACAGAGCAGGACCCTGTCTCAAAAGAAAAAAAAGTAGAAGTGTAAACAGCCCTACCAATATTAAAAATAAAAGAGCAAACATTTACTCAGTGCTTACTGTGTTCCAGGTACTATTTACTCGTATCATCTCATTTGATCCTCACAAGAGCCCTGTGAGGTACATATAATTATCCCCCTTTTACATATAAGGAAATTGAGATGAGAGAGGTTAAGTAATTTGTCCAAGGTCACACAGCAAATAAGTAGAAAAGCAAGAATTTGAACCCAGAATGGATGCCCTGAACCACTTCATCTTAATCCCTCTAAGTATAACCTTTAAAATATCCATCATACCCATCATTGATTTTGACTTAATTTGTTTTTTTTTTAGATAGCCACAGAAGCTGTGAAGAATTTCTAATTAAAATGTATTGCTAGCTAAACACAGGAACTTCATAAAGGAATAACATATTGAATACTTACTTTCTACAAGTTAGTTAAAAATACTATGTTTACTTATAAGCATTTGGAAAGTATTTGTATTTTTCAAGGCATGATTTCTCAGAGACTTAAATTTTTATGTTTCTTGTTTTGTTTCTGATCTGGGATGGATACGTTTTGAAAAGTTTAAAATGGCAAAATTTACAAGCATCCATGGTTTAAGCTAAACTGCCAAGACATATCAAAAGAGTACTTAACTGTAAATTCCTGTCATTTGGTCAATCCAAATGTGTTTGGCCTCTGCACAAGCCACTAATTCAAATCAGTTCCATCAGAACCCTACAATTATGTGTCTAAAAGTAAAATAAAACTTGGATGCTATGATTGTAAGTTAAAAGATTGCTGAAGTAATACAAACATTTGATATAGCTGTTGGGCAGAGCTACAGTATTTATCTAACATGAATCAGAATGTTACCCAGGGATCTCTGCATTTTGTAGAATACATACAGTTGGTTAAATTGCTTAGTAGCAACTCCAAACTTGTGCATTTGTATAGAAAATGTTAACCATTTATACTGCATGATTTTTATTCACTTTATCCTTTTTGCCTTAAAAGTAGAGGTGTCAAAATATGATCAGATAATGTGTAATAGAGTGAATGTGTGGTCCTTCTCTTTGCCTGGTAATTTTCTCAGATTCTAGAAATAAATGTTAATCAGTGCTTAGAAAGTGGATTAATGTTCATTTGAAGGTTGGATGTGCTATAACAATTCTAATAGTTCATAGAATAACTGATCTAACCTAATGCAACTTTGTTTTTACTGGGATAATTGGAAACTTCAAGATTTCATACTTAGTGATAAAAACCCATTGGGGAGTTTTGTTTCGTGGTAATTTCTTCTCACTCGGTGGTAATTTTCTCTATGCTTTTGCCTTCTCAGTGTTCGCTTCACCGTGGTCAGTGACCCTCCAGAGGATGAGCAGGATCTGGAGTGCGAGGACATCGGCGTTGCTCATGTTGACCTCGCTGACATGTTTCAGGAAGGGAGAGACATCATTGAGCAAAATATCGATGGTATGGGTGAAAGTGTTGCTTAATTTGTACAACCAGCAATTGTGAAATCCAAACTCTTTATTAAAACCTTTTGCTGGCCACAATGGCATTGAGTCACACATTAGTTGAACCCTTTCCAACTCAAGCTGACGCCTTGTTGAAGCTGGAAGCCTCTCCCTACATCCTTACCCTGCCCACCTCCTCTGCCTTCCTTTGAATCAACAGATATTTTTAAATAATTAATTGAGCTTCATAAGGAATTATTCATTTTGTAGTATTGGATGAGTGTGTGAAAAAATCTGGCTATTGAAGTCTTTAATGTTGTTTATGGAAGCCTCATTTCAGCTAAGACACTTAACTTTAAGCAGGTTATTCTGAGTGATTATGATAATCTTTGTCAAGGCTTCTCTTTAATTCAGTGTTACAATCTAATGATAGAGTCACAGCAAGTAACTTTGAATAGTTTTGGTCACTCATTTACTACAAGGATTCCAAGAAGAATAAGGTATTCCTGACAAAATGTGTTCTTCTAAATTTTTACCTCACTAGGTGATTCCCAACAATGTGAAGGAATTGTATTTTATGAATCAGGCTTTTTAAAATCATAATCAGGGATGGCCAGGGCTATCTATAATAAATGAGGAAATGAGGCTGATTCCTAGTCTCACTGGTTGAGTTAGCAGAGCCATCTCTGGAAAAATGTATGTGACTTGTTTACTTATTCATGCATGCATTCAACAAACACTTAACTGAGTACCTCTTAAGTGCTAGACATGCTGCTTACGCCAGTGGTCCCCATCCTTTTTTGGCACGAGGGACCATTTTCACGAAGGACAATTTTTCCACAGACCAGGGAGGGGAGGGATGGTTTCAGGATCATTTAAGCACATTACATTTATTGTGCCCTTTATTTCTATTATTATTACATTGTAACATATAATGAAATAATTATACAACTCACCATAGGTTGGGGACCCCTGGCTTATGCTATGCTTCAGCCATGGTTCATACATCAAGCTGTTTATCCCAGATAATATATCAAGTGCTCAAAATTCAGGATCAAGCCAAATAATTAACCAATTAGACCAAATTAGAAGCATGTCCTGAGAAATCTTTTTTCCAGTTGGCTCTGTTTAGCAACCCATCTTCTTCTATGAGACCACAGATGACCACACTGATCAGGCAGGGACAGCTATTGTGGCCATGTTTTAGGAAAGAACCAAAAGATTAGGCATGAGTTAAGTAAGGATTTTAATGCTTTGTTGTATAGCAGGCAAGGAAGTGCGAAGTCCCAAAGCAGAGGTAGAAACCCAGGGGAATGAGCTGGAGACAACTTGTGCCACTTCGATTTCCCTACTGCTCATTTCTTCTCCTAAGTCTTTGTGTACCAAGTTTTGTTTGCAGGTTTTCTTACAAATTTTCTTGGAATTAAAGGCATACATAACACATACACACACACATACATACACACATACGTATTAAAGTTCAAGGAAAATCACAAGGAATATAAACAGGAAACTATAAAAAAAACTCCTAAGTGCAGTCAAACTTATAAAGTCCAGGATTCTAGCCTTAAATCACTAGCTAGTATCATTGTCCACAAAGGCATGGGGTCTCAGATAATGAATGGGCATCCCATCTGGCCCCTGCCACTGAGCTGGAAGGGCCCATGGCTTTTGTCAAATAGTCTACCTTTGAGACTACTGAAAACAGTAGCCTTTCTTCCAAGAAAAGCCCATCTACACTCACATCCACAGACCTTAAGATTCCTAGGTCTGCCATTTTAACTTTTTCTAATTTTATATAAAACCTATTTTAAATGGAATGTTTTCCTTATTCCACATAATTCTTTTCCTTATTTAGATAAGCACCTAATCCAACTGATGATCATATAATATCTTTATAGTGGTTTGCCATTCTGAAATTTGTTATTAATACTGTATATTAGAGCAAATTCTACTTTATTGTCCTAAATCCCCTTTAGACTTTTTATTTCTTACTAGCTTAGAAATTCTGATTATTTGTGAGTCATTATTCTATAGCGTTTCACTAGGTAAACTTCAGGATGACAGCATTAGTTTTAGGTCCACAAGCGATAGGTATACATACATACAGTACATCTAAAATGTGGATCTTCGTGCACACATGACAAGGTTTATTTTTTAGATTTCTGAGATGCCAGTGAACTTTAGACTTTTGTAGAACCATTTTCCTCTTTTCAACTACTGTTTCTGTCTGCAAGCCTGTCTGAAGAAAACTCTATTGGGCCGGGCGTGGTGGTTCACGCCCGTAATCCTAGCACTCTGGGAGGCCAAGGCGGGAGGATCGCTGAAGGTCAGGAGTTTGAAACCAGCCTGAGCAAGAGCGAGACCCCGTCTCTACTAAAAATAGAAAGAAATTAATTGGTCAACTAAAAATATATAGAAAAAAATTAGCCGGGCATGATGGCGCATGCCTGTAGTCCCAGCTACTTGGGAGGCTGAGGCAGAAGGATTGCTTAAGCCCAGGAGTTTGAGGTTGCTGTGAGCTAGGCTGACGCCACAGCACTCTAGCCCGGGCAACAGAGTGAGACTCTGTCTCAAAAAAAAAAAAAAAAAGAAAACTCTATTGAATAATATTAACATGTTCCTGCTATTTTCTCCCTAGTTTTTGATGCACAAGCAGATGGTGAAGTTATTGGCAAGCTCAGGGTAACAGTCAAAGCTCTCCATGCCCTACGGTCTGTCTACGAGCAATACAGAGATGACTTGGAGGCTTGAAAGAAACTGCTGCAGAGACATCTCCTACTCCTGTGTAAATGCTTACATGAAAGATCCTAGATGAGATTTTTGTAATTACTCTGGTGTATATAATCTATAATTCATAGGACACTGGGAAAGGGGAGACCTGGGTTTGAAGTGTTTGAGTTTTGTATACTTTTTCATTTGTTTATTTTTCTATTCCCTCCTTCCCATGACTGCCACCCCTCAGGACTTAAGTTCTCCAAAATGGGCAATACCTTTTCAATAATTTATACCTACATGATAGCATGAGAAAGTCTATTTGCATTTTGAACATTTTCTTATGAAGAAGTGAAATGCAATTCCCATTTTTATTTTTAATAAGCAAAAGCATAAATCTTAGAAAACCTATGAAAAAGAAATACTTTTATGTTATTCCTAATCGTCCCACTAAATGGAATGCCTATGATTAGCCTCATTAAGAGTTTTATACTGTGAAGATTTTATTAGAAGCAATATATGAAAATTACTTGGATTAATGTGTTAATCTTCCTCTTTAAAATGCTAATATCCATTTTATGCACATTAAAGCTCACTATGCATTTTCTTTGATGCATGCAGTTTCTATCAATTAAATATAAAGGATGAGACTTAGCACCAACTTATTAAATTACGGCAAATTTTTTGTTTTTCTTTCTTAAAAATTACGGTTCTTTCTGTTCATATGTATTTGTAATGGTAATATGAGATCCAGGGATGTGTATATATAAAGAGGTACATAGATAAAAATATACATAGATGTGAAATTTATACTCTGAAAACTTAGCTTATGACACAGAAAGAAATTTTTTAAAGTATGACTCAAATTCTAATATGCTTAGTTAGACCTGAAAAGGAGTATCTTTTTATCATTTTTTAAAATTTACATCAAGCCAATACAGTGCTGGGGTGTATCTGGATAACCAGATCCTCGAAAAGCAGCTCAGAAAGTTAATTTTCTAGCTTTTACCCAATCTCACTGAAGGATTTAATTGATATTTTTAATGGAGCTGTGAATCAATGCTGCAAAGGAATTGTCTCTAGAGGTCTAGGATATAATGCATTTCATTTTTTAATTTACTTTTTTATTTGTCATTTTCTTCAAAGGATTTTTATAGGCTATGGGTTTTCACTGTTTGCAAACAGGCTATGTTCCTTCTTAAGCATATGTAAAGTATTCAGGGAGATAAGTAATTTATTAAAATCTACCTAATTTGCCGTGATATATTAAATCTCTGCTTCAGTGATCACAGACCATTTCATTTAGAGAATTAGGCATTCCCTCTTTGTGTGATTAAAGCTCTGGAAAATGAGTTCTTTGCTCCTATTTGTGAACATTCAAAGCCTGCTAATGGCAAGAAGATGGAATAGATTATGAGACAATTCATTACAGTTGAACAGGAAAAAAAAAAGCAGCTATAATGCAAAAATGCAAGTATGAATATCTGCATATAGTTTGAACCATCTGTGCTCTAATGGCTTCAATAATGACTCTCGTCTTTGGGAGGCTTTGAAATGACATCCGTACAATATTAATTTGTTGATGTACATTGTGGGACCAGTAGAGTATGATCTGACCACAGAAATCTATAAATTCTGTCTATACCATTGGGCCTCTCTGTCCTGGGGCCTGCCATCTCCAAGAATAATCTTGCTCTCATCAAATTCTGCAAATCTTCATAACAACTCATTCCTCTGGAACCTTCTAGAGACCACAAACATCTGCAGACTAAACCTCTCCAATCCTAGTAAACAACCACATGTTTGTTGTCACTTCAGCTGGCTCTGAGCTCATCTTTTTGGCCTCTCTTTCTAGCTTTCTTTGGCTTTATGCAGTTACAGTGTCCTTAAGGCCCGTAATATTCCCTGCAGTAATTTAAAACAGCCAGATTATACCCTAGGATTAACTGAGTGGTTTTTGAGACATTTATTGTGGTATTCTCCCAGGAGGTTTGTATTATTGTTTTAAAACGTTACATCCCAAACTAAATACTCCTTCTGCAGGGAGAAGAACCAAATTACACTGACTTCTTAGAATCTTTGAGTGGAAAAGAGAAGTTTTTATTAGAAAACTTCTGGGATCCAGTAACCTGTGTGGAATGTGTACCTCAGATAATATTAGAGAAACAGCCATGTTTCTGTCACATTCATGTTTACTATAATATATATTAAAGATTATATTATAGTTTTCTAGTTTTAAAATAGCTTCAAACTATTGCAAATTTTCACAATACTCATTTGCATACATAACTGCTGCTAACACATCTTGAACTGGGTAAGTAGTGTTGAATGTTGTCATATGAATACTTCAATTGCGTTTTATAATCCGTCCAAGGATATTTTTTCTTTTTGTCTTGTGTTAACCAGAGTTCACTGAAAAGGTCACCACCTTTTGGATTGAAGAGCCATGATTTTCTCTCCGTGAGCCAAGCTTGATCCATCAAGTGTGGCTTGAGGCCAGGGGCCTCAGATACACCAGTTTAAGGTGATGCTAGTGTGGATTTACAGCACTTAGTGTAGCTGTCCACAGTATACTCAGCACTTTTTGGGACTATAATGCTTTTAGTTTGGAAATATAAATAAAGATGTGATGTGGTGTGTGGGAGAGTGTATTTTGCATGTTTTTTTTTTTTTTGCCTACTGTAGTAGAAATGTCAAATTCCCAGCCACTGTCATGAGAAGCAGTTGACAAAAATAAGTTTTATGGTTTACAGTGTGGTTGGCGTAGAGAACATTTCTCTTCACTCTCAATTTCAACATGTTTTCTAAATTATCATGGTTTATTGCCATTTAAGTGAAATTAGGGTTTTTTTGAGAATAAATAGAGAATATGTTTAATCAAATAAAGAAAGGCCACATTGAAAATCTGCTGTTCCTGCCATTCATTCGTTACCACAAAACACAAATAATTTCTATGTGTTATGAAGAAGTGTGGGCTGAGAAGTGGTCATGTGATTTGGGACGTTTTGCATGCACCCATGTTCCCACAACAAAACATCACTTATTTTAGTAATCTGACATCAAGAGCAGTGACAATGAAAACCAGTTCTTACACATGTTCTAACAAGAATCTGATTAACATTTTTGTGGATATGGAAAATAATTTTTTTTAGTCAAACTGGCACTATTGCTGAATTTAGAATGATTTCCTTATGCACTAGATAGAAAGATGTGAATCATGTCTGTGAACAAATATGAGAATAAAATGTCATCTTTGTGTAGTACAAAACAACCACGGGAGAGCTTTTGGGATATAAAATTATCGAGTGATTGACAATATCAGAATGATAATTCATCCCCAATGATGAGAGTACATTTTAATAAGTCACTCATGCCTGAAGGCCTCTGACTACCTTAACAAAGAAAAACTAAACCCGTGATTTATTATAGATTGGGCAACATGCCTAATTAAATCCATGAGTGGGAGCAAACACAGTTTTGTATCCCCTTTGTTCAGAACAAAAACAACCTCCAGGTCAACCAAAAAGCTAAAAAATGTCAAAGCAATAGAAACAAGTGTTTTAAAAACTAAAAATATAGAATTGGAAAACATCTCCTCATCTTAACCTCTTTTATCTTGAAAGATAGAATTTTCACTTCCATTTCAAAGTGCCACCAGTGGACTGCACCTTATATTCTGACTGCCTAGAAAATTAGGCCCATATTACTGGTGTCGTTATACCTTTTGTTCTTGCCTTTTCATTTTCCATATGACATTCACTAATATATCAAGTCATGTTTCTCCTTCAGAGTTTCTAAAGTAAAATCTGGTATTCTTAGAGCATGACCTCTTTTCTGAGGTATATGCCTTTAGACTTTTCTTTTGCTTTTTGTCCCTTCTCAGTCTACTGAGATTCACCTTTCTCATCCCTATAACAGTATTACCTATCTCTTAACTGAACGACATTTGTTTCCTTTTCAAATAAAATTTAGCATCATGATTTTTATATTCCTGTCATCTAATTTGTTCACACCTATATTCGACTGAACATCTCCTCCCATCTGTCAATCCTTCTACTTATTTTTAGTTGGTCAAAGCACATTTTTTTTCCTTCCTCTGAACTATTTCTTTTCTTGGTGCTACAGCTACTTCTTTAGATACCAGCATCTGTGACAGCCCCAGTGGCCTTCCCAAAACATTCCTGTGTGCTAAAGACTTGTCTTAATTTAACATGACAGGGGCACTCTTAGCTGAGGAAACAGCAAGCTAATTTTTGTATCTTTGTTTCTTGTAGCTTTTTACAGTGAAATAACAGAGGCTGGAACTCAGAAAGCTCTCAGAAATCGCTGGTAAGGAGCTGAAACATAAGGACGTTTTTTTTAAAATTTAAGGAAATACGTCATTAAAATCAGGCTTTATTTGATGCAAATGTGTTTTGTCATAGTTACACATGTCATCATTAACAACAGGGAAAATGAGAAATTTTAGGAGAAAAGTTAAGAGACCATATGTACAATCTAGAGGTGGGGAAGACTTTTCCAACAAAGAGGAAAGACAGAAGCTATAAAACAAAAGACAGACACATTGAGTATGTTGTAAGGCAGGGTACCAGTTTTAATATCAGACAAAATAGTGTTCAAGGTCAAAAACAAGGGATGAGGAAGAACTTTTTTTTACTGTTAAAGGAAATAAGAAGTCAAAGATATATGAACTTAAACATATATACACCAAACAGTATAGCCACAAAATACATTAAGCAACAACTGACAGAACTATGGAAAAATATTGTGGCTACACCAATTTTAGTAGTAGGTTTTAACTCTCAGAAAGTGATAGATCAAAAAACTTAGAAAAAGTCTAGAAGATTTGCTTAACATGATTACTAAACTCAAATGAATATAGAATGCACATGGAACATTCAAAGAAAAATCAACTGTATATTCAGCCACAAAGAAAGTCTCAATTTCCAAAGAATTGAAACTTACAGAGTATGTTTCTCTAAGCAAAATACAATTAAATTACAAATAAATAGCAAAAGGATAGCTAAAATAATCCTATCTAAAAGTTTAAAATGTGTTTTTAAAATTTATTCTCTATTGACAAAAATTACATATAATATTTATAGGTGTGTTATTATTGTTCTGCGTTCTAATAGGATAAGAAATAACCTACTCCCACAGTATAACAAGGAAACAAACTTCTACAAACTTTATGTGTAAGTGGGGAAAATAAATAAACATCAGCTCAGAAGTCTGCACCGGACGGGGAGCAAGGTAAGGGTTGAGCATAAGACAGAAAAGTGTGACAAGATTCTAGTGGTGGTAGAACACAGATAATATCCACTAAGTTTCCCACAGAAGGAGAAGGCCCACCCAGAGTGGGGAAATACTGAGAACCAATCTGAGAGCTAGTGGATCAGAGCATTAGCTACTGGGGAAGTGAAAGGAAGGCAGTTTTGGAAAAACAGTTCTAGAAGAGGAGGGAGCATTTTAGAAGGGGCAGGTATCCCTTGGAGACATGATAGTGCAATGCAAGAAGGAACCCACTGAAACTATGGGCCCAACTGAAACAAGATAATACCGGTAAATGGTATCAATCTCAACAAAAAGAAGCCATTTAGCAAAGAAACTGTCCTTCACTGTGGGCTCAGGCAGGAATATAGCTTGAGCCCAGGAGTTCAAGGCTATAATGCGATGATCATGCCTGTGAATAGCCACTGCACTCCAGCCTGGGAAGCACAGGGAAACCCTGTTGCTAATAATAATTTTTTTTACAAAATAAAAAGGTAATACATGACTGTATTTTCACTAAAAAAATCAGAATAATACAAATGGTTAAAATCCCCTTGTAAGGATGGTATCATACTATCCTTAATCCAGATCCACTTCCCATTTACCATGTTTATGTATACATATACATGTACCCACAGAATATGTATAGAATTGTTTGGTTTCTTATTTATGTAAATGTCAGACTGCAGACATTATTTATACAACTTGCTTTCACTCAATTTTTTTTAAACAATGTTTTTGAAGTGTACCCATTGTTTCCAATATCTCACAATTGCTACAAAAAATGAGTCCGTAATTCTTCTTAAAAAGAAAGAAAAGTAAAGCAAACCTTTTTAGCAGGTTGGAGCTCTACCCCAGTAATGGTGAATTTGATGGTTTGAACAAGACTTCCCGTTGAGAACAACTAGAAAAACTAGAATATATATATATATATATATATATTCTAGAAAATATATATGTATATGAAGTATTTGAAATCATCAAAATGCCCACCAGCTATTTAGGCTATAAGAAACTGCAGGAACAAGATCTGGAAACAAGGAAAGCCCAGAGAGTTATCGAGGCACTAAGGCTGATCTTCCCCTAGAGGCTTCTCCAATTTGAAAGCATGAGTGAGAGAAGCTCAACAGAGCTTTCAAAGACTCATGGGGCTTTAAGGGACAAATTTGGAATTTAGGGCCCACCAAAGACTAGGGACCCCAGAAAATCCCCTAGACTTTGAGTTGGTACTTTGAAAAGCTAAATCAATAGAATAATGGTGACTAGGAAACAGACTAGCACCCACAGGCACTAAAGCCCTGTTTTGAATCATTTCATCTCAGTGGATTAAAGTGATCTGAGATTGCTAGGGCCACTAGCCTCGCCATCTGTCAGAAGCAAGGGCAAATCTACAGAAGAAAGTATCATCCAGACCCTTGAATTATTCCTACATTTTTTTCATTTACAATGTTTGGTACACATTTAAAAATAACTAGACACAAAAGGATACTAGACCACATTACTGAAGAGTGAGACAGCAGACAAGTGAAACACCCATAAGTAATTCAGATAATGGAGTCATCATCTTTGAATTTCAAAATAACAATACTTGATATGTTTATGAAGTTAAAAGACAATCTTGAGAAATTTAACATAGAATTAGACATTATTTTTTTTAAAAAAAAGATCCAGGTGGAAGTTCTATAGATGAAAATTACAATAACCAAAATTAAGAATTCACTGGATGAGTCTAACACCAGATCATGCAACTGAAGAGAGTTTAGTGAATTGTGAAGAAATGTGTGTGTGTGTGTGTGTGTATCAGAAGAAAACATCCATTCTAATGCATGGAAGGAAAAAAGATGGAGGGGTATGGGATCATGTGGAAATTTATATACATAATTAAAGGCCCAGAAGAGGATAAAGAGAATTAGGCAGAATCAATATTCCAAGATACAATAGCTAAGAATTTTCTAAAATATACATAAGCACATATTTAAGAATGACTTAATCCTTTATGCTCAAGCTGGATAAACACAAAAAAAATCACTTAAGGCACATCATGGAAAAACTGCTGAAAATCAAAGATGAAAACAAAATCTTAAAAGCAGCCAGAGACAAAAGACATATTATCTTCAAAAGAGCAACACTAAGACTGAGAGCTGACTTCTTAACTGAAGCAGCGGAAGCCATTAGAAAATAGTATGAAACACCTCTTAGACCCTACCTCACATCCTCCTTCCTCATCTTTTATCCGCACACAAGGAAGAAAACACTCCAGGATACTCTTGACCAATGGGCCCAGAAGCCAGTGGTTATATACTCCTCCTTTGCATCCCTCTGATGGACAATTGAGGTGCATTCTATGTATTAATAGCTATTCAGAAGGTCTAGCAGGATCAAGCCACAACCATCCATAGAAGTGATCAACTTGATAATACAAGTTTGTATTGGCTTTTCCATCTATTCTCTTTTATTCCTCCCTGTCTCTCACTCCTCTCTGGGATCATTTCCCAAATAAACTTCCTACATATAAGCCTTTGTTTCAGGGCCTGCTTTCAGGGAACCCAGGCTAAGAGTACATATCAGGAGTAGCCCTAGAAAACAGAACATCCAAATAGGATTCTGAAATAGGTCACTCGCTAGTCAGATGACCAAAAAAGTGACACTCCTTATGGCAGGTTGTATTGAGATAAACCATGCCATACAATAGATTCTTAATGGTGGTGGATTGAGATAAATGCAGGGGGGAAAGTGAAGGATTAGGTTATTAGCTATTTATGTTTTTGAATTTATATTATACTTCAATTTTTCTAAGTTTAAGAAAAATTTTTCGGTAGATGAAAAACACCAGAAGAAATAAAACCAGCCCTGATGCAAAAGAAAATGTAATATAAACTAAATAAGAAATTTCAGACATGAGAAAAACACAGACCAGGAATTTTAAAACTCAAAATAGAAATTGACAAACTAGAACTTAGAAAGTGGGAAACTGTGTTTTGGAAAGACATTGAAGAAAAAGAAATAACCTTGAAATGACTAAATTTTAAGGTACATAAGAGAAAATAAGTATGACTGAAAGTAGACTAAGGAAGATAGTGGATAGAAATGAAAGAGGCCAAGAAAATGAAATTAAAGAGGTAGAATCAGTGAGAAAATGATATTTAATAGATACAGTCAACAGGCAAACATAAGGGTAATTGGAGATGCCAAAGTGAAAAACAAAACAATAAAATAAAACTAATATATAAAACTATAATTCCAGAAAGTTTTCCTGAAATAAAAGACCTGAATCTACATATTGAATGGGCTCACCATGCAGGAAAATTGCTTTATGTTCTGAAACATAACCTACTAAAACTGCTAGACCTTATAGTTAAAGGAAAAAAATAATCCTCTGGTACTCTAGGCAAAAGATCAAGACATTTGTAAAGAAAATAAAATTAAGTTGACATTAGCTTCCCTAAGAGCAACTTACAAAGCAAGATAGTAGTGAAACAATCTTGTCAAAAAACTCAAAGTGTGAACTAAGTATTTTTTATCCCATTCAACTATCCTTTAAATATCAAGGGTATAAAAAAAGTTTTATTATGAAATTCATATAACATAAAATTAATTGTTTTAAAGCAAACAATTCAGTTGCATTTTGTTCATTCAAAATGTTGTGCAACCACCACCTCTATCTAATTCCAAAACATTCCCATCACTTCATAATAAAACCCCATTCACATTAAGAATTTGCTTTCTATACTGCCTCCCCCCTGGCCCTCAGCAACCACCAACCTACTTTCTGTTTTTATGGATTTAGCTATTCTAGATATTTCATACATGTGGACTCATACAATATGTGACCTTTTGTGTATGGCTTCTTTCACTTAGCATAACGTTTTCAAGGTTCACTCACATTGTAGCATGTATCAGTACTTCATTCCTTTTTATGGTTGAATAATATTCCATTGTATGGATATACCACAATTTGTTTATTCATATGCTGATGGACATTTGGGTTGTTTCTACCTTTGGGCTGTTGTGAATAGTGTTGCTATGAATATTTGGGCACAAGGATTTGTTTGAGTACCTATTTTCAGTTCTTTTGAATATGTATCTAGAAGTGGAATTGCTGGATCATGTGACAATTTTATCTTTAACTTTCTGAGGAACCACTAAACTATTTTACATAACAGTTGAACCATTTTACATTCCCACATGTATGAGGGTTCTAATTTCTCCACATCCTTGCAACACTTGTTATTTTCTGGGTTTTTATAAGTAGCCAGTCCCATGAGTGTGAAGTGGTATCACACGTGGTTTTGAATTGTATTTTCCTAATGACTAATGATGTTGAATATCTTTTCATGTTTTTGTTAATAGAAAAACAATTTTTAAAAACAATTTTAAACATGAAAAGATTCAGGGTATATTATAATAAGTCTTTCCCGAGGAATTTGCTAGAGGATAACCTTCACCCAACTAGCAGATGAATGAGGAAACGATTAAAAGGGCTGGTGGTGAGTGTTGACTGTATTTAACTATATCTCTTAAGCAAACCAAAGGTGGAGATAAGGGTGGAAGAAAAGATTGTAGTTGTGTGCTCTGACAAAGTAGAAATAACACAAATTTTTATAATGAGAGGAAAAAGAAAAAAGAAATGGGAAAGTAGAATATATTCATTGATTTTCACATAGATTATAGGTGAGAGTCAAAGGTATCATTTAAAGCAGATAAACCATATAGCAGAAGCCTAAGTAAAGAAAATGTGGGCATTATATAAATATATTAGTGGAAAGATAACTACTAAAACAAAAACACAAATCATTCTAATCAACAACTTTTAATTAATCTTTGCTTTGCTTTTTAGCAAAGAAAACAGACTGCAGAGTGAAAAACACATGGTAAATATAATATGCACATTAAATATACTACAAAATAATAGAACGGAGTTAAGACCAAGCATTTAATTTGTAGCAATAAATGTAAATGTTTTTAACTCACTTAAGAGAAGAAAAAAGATTTTCAGATTGTCCTACAAGGCAAAATTCAACTCTATACTGTAAGAGACACTCCCAAAACAGGAGTGTCCAGGCAAATGCACATAAAGAAAGCAGAGATTGTGTACTTGATATCGGACAAGATGAAATATTCATGGGTGGAAAAAGTGCTTAATGAGACAAAGCAGGACTCTTTATACTACTAACGCCCATAATTCATAATGAAAACATAAAAGCTATTAATAATCGTGCATCAAATAACATAGCAGCAACCTTCACAAATCATAAACACAGATGATAAGAAGAGAAACATATGGGCCAAGCGCAGTGGCTCATGCCTGTAATCCTAACACTGTGGGAGGCTGAGGTGGGAGGATTGTTTGAGCTCAGGAGTTCGAGACCAGCCTGA
>VBSM01003206.1:7710213-7723419 GCA_008086735.1 Cheirogaleus medius
TTTGTCGGATGTGTAGCTTGCGAAAATTTTCTCCCATTCTGTGGGTTGTCTGTCCACTTTTAAAAGAAATAGACCTCATTCAAAGAAATAAATCATTCTTCCTGCTAATATATTTCTTGTTGTAGTTTCCCTCAAAGCTTTCTTATTCATTTTTATCACCATCAATAAATAAGAACTGTTTGTTACATATGTAACAACTTAGTGTTTTTCTTCTAAACTATTGTACACTGTTTGGTAAGGGACACATAAGGAAGAACCCACCTGTTCTGATTGTCACTGGTGTTATTAAAGGGGGAAAAAAGCCCTTCCACTTGGGTTTATTCGGAGAAAGTTAACATTGATTTTACATGGAACCCTTTAAAAGAAAGAGAATGACATGGCCTGAAGCACTTCTAGCATAGGGTGTGGAAGTATTTGATGTCCTAGTGCTTGTTCATAAAAGGGTGTTGTTTTGAAATGTGCGGTGAAGTCAAGGAAAGAGATCCAAAGAAAGTTATCATTGAGACAAAATCAAATCAGCTTGCCGTCCCCCCAAACATTTCCCTCTTGGACCAGTGGGCACTTTGGCTCTGTGCCCACCATCTGGGTCCAGAGTCCCAGTGAGGCCCCAGAATCGCTGCCTGCAGTGATGTGTAAAGATGGGGCTTGTCCCCAGTTGGGGGCGCTAATGGGCAGGAGGAGAGACACTTTTTGTCAGTGGTGATGCAGGGTCTCTGAGGGTATTCTGCAAGGGTGTCTATCACACAGGTATCTGCCCTTCCCCATGAACCACTGGCTCATGGATCACTCTTTTCTTTACAGCCAAATAAAAGGTCTCGAGGCCTCCCTGCTGGGCCAGGATTAGGGTGAGACGAGCAAGGCACAACATTTCAGGGTGTGCCTCAAAACTCAGCAATCAAGATAAGTTATATTGTTTTAATGTAATATTTAAAAAATCAAAATTAATGCAAAAAATACATAATGAATAAAATATCAAAATGTTAAAGTATAGCATGTGTCACATGGCTCAGCCATCATTGAGATGGTGAGTTTTGTAGCAGAGAAAGGGTTTATTCACGTGGCAGCCAAGCAAGGAGAAAAGAGAACAGGTCTCAAATCTGCCTCCCCAAAGATGGGGTTTAGGGATATTTATGGGATAAAGAAGAGTCTGAGGGATGGGGAAAAGTAATTGGAGATGAGAAAAAGTGAGGGACAGTCATTTGTGCAAGCAAAGTCCATCTTCATGGCTCTTCACAGGACTTATGTTCAAAAAATGGTGTTAATCTGCTCTGAGGGAGGAGCGCTCAGGCCTCTGACGTCGAAAGGTTAATCGTGGAAAATTTGTGCAGGCCCCATTGATGGGTCAGTAGTCTCAGCTGGTTTGAACTGGACAAGCAGCTGACTCTAAGTTCCTAAAAAACAACTTGGGCAACTGTTACCATCATAACCCACAGCCAGAGATGTTATCTACAAAGAAGCTCATGGGAATCAGGTGACATATTGCTTAGCTGCATGACATTTGGATGGTTAGCTATTTTTAAGGATTGCTAAAAGCAGGTGAGGCAGGTTAAAGTTTGATGGGTCTGGTCAGATTTGCCCTCAGCTTCAGCAGCACCTTTTATCCCAACCCTCTTTTCCCTCCCATCACAAACAGGATTTAATCACCTGTGCACAGGTCTCAGCATCACCAGTAGTCAGGGCTGTGTCTTTTTCATCTCTAGCCTCAGCCCTGAGAGCTGGGCCTGGCACAGAGCAAATGCTGGGTGAAGATGCTCAGAGCCACCACGTCCATCATTGCTAGGGGTAAGTCAGTCGGGGGTCCAGGGGGTGTTAGCAGTGGGAAATTACGGACACACACACAGCTGTGATGTGGCTCATTCTGCATTCTTTGGTTCCAGAGCCCCAAGGGCCTTCCAGGCAGAATCTGGTTCTACCTCCCCCTCCCTGAGTATCCTTGAGCCCTACACCCCTCCCCATCTGCCCACTGATATCCCTCCCTAGAAGACTAGCTCCCAAGTCCACAGAACAAAACCAAAGTTTGCCTAGGTGGGGAGAGAAGCGAGAAGAGTCTGGGTTGGAATCCCAGCTCCCTTGCGGCACAGCCCTGTGTGTGTTACAGTTTCTTCCTCTGCAGAACAGGAACATATGTAATAGTACCTCAAGTGGTTATTGCTATGAGGGTTAAATGAGATATGACATGCTAAGCACGTGATAAGCATTCAGTGGAGGTCAGCCACTCTCAGACCTAGTGGGCGTTGATCTCTCAGGATAGAGAAGGCAGATAGCTGCTGCTTACGCTGGCTGGGGATGCTGTTTGATTCACCCTTGGTTGCCTTAGGTGTTCTCATTCCCAGTAGCATTAGAGGAACTGGGAGGCCTTTGGGAAAAGATCCCTTTGCTCTAAAAGAGAAGAACCCTCAAGTGCAAATGACCCTTGAGCCCTGAGCAATGGGCATCAAGTGTGCAAAAACATCACAGGAAACAGCTGTGTGGCTTCAAAGGCAAACCCCAAGTCCCTTCCCAAAAGCCAGGCCTGGAATGGAGGGTGTTAAAATGATATTAATGCAAATAGGCAGAAAGACTGCCTTCTTAAGTGCTTGCATGAAATTTGGGCTTTAGAGCATTTTTTGTTTCCAGAGAAGAAGGCTTTGTAGGGGGTGCTGGGTCATGAATGCCTTTTCAAAGCATGTCTCACACCCCATATGGAAGAGCTCCCCCAGGGAGGGCCTAAGGTTCATGCAGAACATTTCACAGTGGGAGGAAAAGAAGGAACACTCCCTGTCTGTCCTCCGGGTCAGTGAGAATTCTTTCCTGCAAGGGCTGATGACTCGCTTGCGCCCTGGAGCCCAGCTCTGGCTGTTAAACCCACTCCGCTTTCCATCCCCAGCTCTACCTTCCTGTCTGGTTCTTTACTGGCTTGGAAGATCCTATCAGAGTCCAGCACCTCCACAAGGGCCCCCAAGGGTACTGCTGGGACTCAGCCAGCCAGCACTGTCACCTCCCAGGCAGCAAACAAGACCCCAAGACACAGTCTGACATAAGCTTTACAAAAGTTTCTGGAGCCAGCTGGCCTTACCTACTTCAGAACCAAATGCCAGGAAACTCTAGCTGGCCCACCAAGTCCCCAGGACTGAAGGGATGGAGGACTTGCTGACATGTGCCTTGGTCCCTCATTGCTCTACTCCCACACCTCCCCTTCCTGTCTGCACGGCGCACTGTGTCTCAGCATAGCAGGCTCCAACCATGCAATGCTTAACACGGGCTGGGCAAACCAGCTCCAGAGGATCAGGGGTTCCCCGCAGGGCTCCTTCCCCCATGTTATGGGAAGATGCTGGATGGTCCTGGATCCAAGTCCAGAAGGTGGATGAGAGGCAGCCGACCTATGCCCCACTCTTCATCAAGAAGGAAAGAGGGGTCTACTCTTCCAGCCAAAGGCCACAGTTCATTTCTTAGTGATAACCGTTCCATATCTCCCAGGGAGGCACTTCGTTTTCTCCTCTCTTCTTCGTGAAGTGTGAGCCATCAGAGTGTCCGCAACCCAAATACGTCTGGGCCACCTCAGGTGCCGGGCTTCCATCAGTATCACAGTCAGTAAGCATCACCATACAACCACCCAGAGCAACTGAGGAGGAGCCTCTGGGAAAACACCCAAACAGCCTTCAGTCTCTTCTTTCTCTTCACTCTCAAAACCTCTTAGCCCTCCTTGCCGAAGAGTAGGGTCTGCTTCCACCGAGCTAGTCTTTCCTTCCACCTGAAGTATCTTTCCTTTCAGATCTCTCCGCTGCAGGCTGCTTCTGCAGCTAATCCGCATGCCCAGGTCAGAAGGCTCACGCGCGAGCCTCGAAAGCAGACAGCAAATTTTCCAGCTCCCCACCCTGTGACTCCCCTCTTGTGCAAATGATCTTGTCTGTCTTCACTTGTCACCTCTTAACTTGTCATATGCAAGCCCATGGTTTCTACTGATGCCAACGCCTCAATTCTGGAATCTTACGGCAGGTCAAACATTTACTCAGCCATTAAAGCTGTCTGTGCGAGAGTCGTTTACATTTGTATTTGCAAGGAAAACAGAGTGTACCTGGTAGACAGCAGTTAATAGCTTTTCTCCATTAACCCAAGGAAGCCACAGGAAGCACCCAGGCCAAATACAACACATACTCATCGTGGTCTTTCTCCCTCCTCCAAATAAAACAAGAAGAAAGCACTTGTGCCATCCCTGTCCCCGCCTCCCAAGCTCAGTCCTGATCTCACTTTGTAGGGTTTTGTGAGCACCAGCCTCTGTGAGGAGGAGGAAACCCCAGACCTGAAAGTTTCCACAGCCCAGATCCTTAGTCAGGGTCGCACTCCTGTGAGTTTTGACTTGAGCTGAGTTCGGTGCAGGACAAGGGCGGGAAGTGTGCTTAAATGCCGACTGCCAGGAAGGTCGTTTCCACTTTGCAGAGATCAGCCATGAGCCGGACCATCTCAGGGAGTCAGCTGTAAGCCGAAGTGAGCCTTTCCACGTGTCTTACATGAAATTGAAATTGATCATCTAATGCAGTCCAGAATTCCTCCAAAACATTTGTATTGTTTTGAGAAAGGAAAGGAACATGTAAGCCCAGTTGAACATCCTGGGGTTTCTAATCCAAATGAACAAGGCAGGAGAAAAACTCATGCCCGAGATGAAGTCAAAGAGAGATCCCAATGGGCAACAGTAGGTAAGGCTGTGAGTCCAACAGACGTTTAATGAGCACAATTCAGTGAGGGCAATGGCACGCTGTACCCACGGGAATCCTAAAACTTCCCGTTGTTTGATTAGGTGAGAGAGGATGGTGAACTCCTGAGAGGTAATTCAAAATAATTTCCTCGGTACTTACTAAGCGATCTGGCATACAAGGTTTACCGTATTCCCCAATCCCCTGCCCCCAGTACAGCCCATCCCATGGATATCAGAAATCCCACTGCGAGAGTCTTTCCCTTGGAATAAACATTATTAACAACTACGGGTAGAGAACACATTTCTTCCAAATCCCCCAAAGAATAAGCGTTACATTTTATTTCCAGCTTGTTCTGGTGCTTCTCCTGGACGGAATGGGGTATAGAGTTTCAGAATAAGTCAGGTAATTTTTTTATTTCTAATTATTAATATAAGAGTGATGCATGTTTACTGAATATTTTTGGATGAAATAATGTGATATCTTGGATTTGCTTTAGAATAACACAGAAGGTGGGGGAGTAGGTGCGGATACAGATGAACGAGACTGGCTGTGAGCTGATTATTACTGAAGCTGAGTGTTGGGTACCTGGGAGTTCCTTGGCCCATGCTCTCTGCTTTTATATGTGTTTGAAATTTTCTATACTAGAAAGGAGAACATTTGGTTACTTCCCCAGTTCACGGTCTTTCTATATTGACCAGCGAGAGACATGAAAGTCAAGCCAGAGTACAAGGGCTTCCCCTCCCAGACAAGAAGTTCTACACAGCTCTGTGACTAAGGCAGGAAACCAGCACCCACTTCCTCCATTTGGGAGACTGAAAAATGCTATTTACCCTCATCGTAGAGATCAGAGTGTGAACTCCTGTCCCTACCACAACCCCCAGGACACATATGAACGGCTAGCTCCAGTTGGCAGCTGTAGCTACCATTAGCTTGAAGTCTATTGAAACATAAAAGTTTAATTGAGGAGGAGAAGCAAATTCCAACTCTGAGTTTCAAGTACCCTTTGCTTGGATGAAGAGGAGCAAAGCACCTTGGTAAACCTGAAGCTAAACCCTGGTGCCCCGTCATACCACCTGGACAGAGCAGTGTCAAACGTGCTCATGGGATGTTGCATACGGCCACACAACCTGACTTCCTGACAGATCCCAGGGTCTTTAACTGCCAAAAGCCACAGGGCAGTCAATCAAGGGGGCAAAGAGTCACCCAACTCTATGATGCAAAGGCCATCCCAGAGGTCACCTCATCCCCACCTCACCTCCGGATCATGCCAAACCCACCCAAAGCCACCGTGGCCACATAGCCATCTACATATTCCCTTAAGACACAAAAGGAATCAGCTTTCTTCATTCATTCACAATTCTTAACAAGTCGTCCTGATAGAAAGTTTTCCAAGAGTGACTGACATGCCTTGTAGGTGGACAGAAACAGAAAGGGCAATTCTACAGAGCTTACCTTTCAGCATTTTAATCAAAGTTGCCACACACAGTGGCCTCACTGGCCCTTACCATCTATGTATTAGTTTCCTGTTGCTGCTGTAACAAATTACTCCAAACTTAGTGGCTTAAAACAGCCCTAATTTATTTTCTTACCATTCTGTAGGCCAGTTTTGGGTGGGCTTGCTTGGCTCCTCTGCTCAGGGTCTCCCAATGCCAAACGCAAGGTGTTGGCTGGCCTGAGTTCTTATCTGAAGACTTTGGGAAGAACTCACTTACAAGCTCATTCAGGTCAGTGCAGAATTCATTTCCTTGCCATTGCAGGGTGAAGTCCCACTTCCTTGTTGGCTGTCACCTGGGGGCCACTCTCAGCTCCATAAGGCCATGGGCATCCCTTGTCACATGGCCAGGTGGACTGAATTTGGCTTAACAAGCCACTCCCTTGGGAGATACTAGTACATGGAGGCCACAGACTGGGCAAGGCCCGTTCCCTGCCCTCGAGCAGCTAAAAGAGAAAGAGGAGAAGGACATAGATGGAGGACACACCCACAAAATTAGATGAAAAAGGTGAAATCTTTTTCTTTCAACAAATTAACTTAATTTAAATCACAAGCTCCCTCCCCATTCCCTTTCTCCCTGGTTGTTCTGAAGGACTTTTGGGGGGGGGGGTGGGCTTGTGAGATGCAAGCTCTGGGGAAGGGAGTGCAGCTGGTCCCGTCGTTATCTGTCTGTGAGGACACCAGTGGGGAGAGTTCTGCTCCCACCCTGTCGTCAGCCCCCGTGGGTTCCTACCGTGCCATGCTCTGTTCCTTCCCAAGAGCTTCTTTGAATTTGTATTAGTGTTAATCAGAACACAGGAGTTTATTGGAAGTGATCCTCAAACCAGCAGGGTACAGGGTGTGAGACAGACAAGGGAAGCCAACGGTGTGCTATCAAGCAAGTTACCTGTGGGCAGCCGAGCTTCGTCTCTCGGGGGAGGTCTGGAAAACAGTGTCGAACATGCGTGCGTCTCAGAGTTACCCCGCGCGACGGGCAAGGGCGCTGGGGTGTGCAGACACCAGTCGCTAGGGTCGGGCTGCTGGGGCATCGATTTCCCAACGCTCTGGCCTTCCACGTGCATGGGCAGTGCTGGCTTTGGCGACCAGAGAAATCCCTCTGGCAAAGAGACCTGGGCGCCGGCAGCTGGTCATGGACAAGGTATAGCCCAAGGGCCTGGCCGGGAGAGGCTACTACCTCTGCTACAAGGCCTGACACCATGTGTCCCTGAGTCCCTCTGTGCCACCAGGGGAGACTGGAAACTCTGCAAGGCAGTCTAAGGCCTCTTCTACCCAGACCCATCCTGTCGCTGCGTTGCCTCTAGACTCTGTTCACGTTTCCAAGCTCTTCCCAGGAAGCAAATCTCAGGGGCTCTCTGCTTTCAGATCCAAAAATGTTGTTTGAGGATCAGTGGTTTCCCAACCCACTGGGTTAGGTCTATGGGCATAGGGACAGAGCACCTTCTCAAGGACTCTCTCCTCTTCTTCACCTCTCCCTCTGCCCTCTCCCCACCCAACCTGAGGACCTGCCTCCTCACCTCAGGGAGGGGAAGACATCCTCTTTCACAGCACATTGTCACCTACAGCTCTTGTTTTTGCCAGGAACTTCCCCATTCCCCAAAGGACATGAGGACTCACTTTGGCAGCTCCAATGCCAGGGAAGAGAACCCTTTGTCCCTGACATATACCCCTCCCTTCTCTTGCAACGGTGTACTAGGAAGAGTTTACTGAATGAATGAGAAAGACCTCAGTGTACAAGAAAATACATGGAAACCCTTCAAATGGTTATCTGATAACAGACGTGCACCCAGGAAGCCAGAATCCAAGGCGAATATGGAATGTGCCATTGGAACCACCCTTTATAAAATTAATAAAGGGCCATAAAGTGGGAACTGTGGTAGGGGAAATATGTATATAAATATATATGACCAGCCATTGTTCCCTAGCTTGCTTTCCTATAATTGCTTCCTACTCAGCAGTAACACAGCTGGTGGTCATAAAGATTCTTAGCTTTCTTCATTGGCCCCCTAGATAACATGACCCATGTGAAAACTAAGGCTAGTTCTTGAGATATCTTCTAGGCCCTGCATTCCTGTGGAATGGCTGATCCACCCAGACCAGTGGCTCACACCAAGGAACTGACTCAACTGGTCTTGCAACCCCTACCCAAGAACAGCCTCAGTAAAGAAGACAATTTCTACACCCCTCTCGGTCTGCCCTGAACCCAGCCAATCAGCAGGCCCAACTGCCTAGCCTTTTGCTTGCCAAACTATCTTCAAAAACCCCTTCTCCCAAATTCTCGAGGAGATGGATTTGAGAACTTCTTCTCATCTCCTCCAATGGCGCCTGCAATGTTAAATTCTTTCTCTACTGTAACCCCTGCTGTCTCAGTGCATTGGCTTCCTCTTGAGCAGTAAGCAATGAACCTGGTTGGGCTGTAGCACCATCATGAAGTCCTTCCACTAGAGGGAGAAAAAAATTCTCAGTGGAGGCAAAGAAAGAAGTCAGCATGAAGGAGGTAGAGGCATGTGACCTGGCAATGAAGGATAAGTAAAATCTCAGCTATGGAGGAGAAATGTGACTCAAGGCACGAAGCACTGGGGTAGCCTGTGCTTAGGGCATTCAGGCAGGGGAAGGGACAAGGGAGATCTATATCCTTGGAATGTCAGCCCAAGGAAGCTGGACTTCCCCATGAGAGCAGGGAGGAAGTCATGGAATATTGTGGAGGAAAGAGTGACAGGATAAGACATCACACACAGGCCAGCAGGAAGACGTGGTGAGATGAATATGGAAATGCTTTTGTCTCGACTCTGGCCGTGAGGACCTGTGTGTGCGGAGAGAGGGGAGGAAGAGAAGGGAGTAGAAAGGACAGGGGCAGGAAGAGAAGAGAGGAGGGGAAGCTAGAGCTGGGACCTCGCAGAAAGGGGGAGAAAGAACAGATGCTCAAGCCCTGGCGTGAAAACCCACCCTGAACTTCCCTCTGGCCCAAGAAGTCAGGTGAGTCCTTGGCTCCTGTCCTGTGAGCGGCTCTTGTGAAAAGAAAGCAAAAAAGAATGCAAAGAAGAGTTGGATTCGGGTCTGATTTTCTAAATGAATTCACCGGCTGAGGCAGGACCGGCAGCCTCAGGATGCCCTCCAGCAGAGAGACTGTCAGAGAAGAAGGTGAGAGGAGGTGATTATTGCTGGAAGAATGAAAGCTGGAGCCACCCCGGTGAGTCTCTTGGCTTCCACAGGCCCAGTCAGCATCAAGAAAAGAAAAAAGTCTGAGTTTTCTGGATGTTCACACTCAGAAACTAAAGCCGGAAAACTTCCAAACATCTGGCTTTTACAGCACAAAACCCCCAACGCACACGCTGGGATGATATTTAGTAATGTTATGGCTCCATCTACAGCCTGAGGAGGGACCATCACTGCTAGATTTCTCTACAAGCAACAGTCCCATTGCAATTAATGCTAATAAAGCCCTTTCCTCTATCTGTGCTGTTTATTCGATGCAGACTTGGAACTACACTGGAAGTTATTTATTTCAGACTGTGTCTACAACAGCAGCTGTTCAGAATATACTAGACCCCTTTTAGCCAAAATTGGTTTGGAATTTCTATTTTAAACCACTGTTTGTTACAAATTGAATTAAATGGGTTTTATTAAACCACATTTTTTCCCCTATTTTAACAATGGAACAAATAAAAGCCCTTAAAATACCAAGATTGCATTTTCTTTCATTCATTCAACAAACATTTAATTAGTGCCTACTATGTGTCTGGTATTACTATGAGTCAGCATTAAACATAATAAGTTAGGTCTGAATACATCCCATAATTTACTCATTAGCGAGTATTTTGCTACTTCCTCTTGTCTGCTGGAATATTTCCACGTGGGTAGAGAAAGAGAAAGAGAAAGAGAAAGACTAAGGCAAAACCAGTGAATGCATAGTTTGGGACAACTTAGAAACTCAGTGAACACAGAATCCGCTGACTCATGCATGAAAAAATGGAAGTTCCAGTAAGGCCAATAAGATTTTTGTCCTGTTATATTTTTTTTCTCAGAAGTGTAATTAGCTTGTTCTTAATTTTAGAAGTTATACAAAAATAATAACTATTTGCTTTCTGCAAAAAACTTGGCAAACAAGACAAAAAGAAATTAAAAAATCTAAGTCAGACATAATCCTATCAATCAAAAAGGACCACTGTTAACTGTTTAAGGTGGCCCTGCAGTAATTTTGTCTTCATAAACATGGTACTATAATTTTCACAAACACAGGAGATGAACATTTTTTCATGTCGATGCGTATTCTTCTATGTAATTTTGAATGACTGCAGAGTATTCTTTTATATGAACATACCATAATTTATTTATGCCACACATGATTACTGATTTTTCAGTTATAAGCTGTGTGCAGATGACATTTCTTAAGGTGAACCCCTACCCATGGCAATTCTGGGTCAAAGAGGGTATGCACCTTCAATGCCTGCGAGACAGTATCAAGTTGCCATCGAAGAGTCAACTTTAGAATTTCACATCACACCTGAAAACCAAAACTAACTTCAGGAGCCCTGAGTAGTCGTCACCCTTCCAGAAGGAACGAGGCGTTCCTTGGCGATGAGGAGGGCTCTGAAGAGCATCACAGCTGGAGGTAGCCGGAGCCATTCAGAATGGTTTTTGATAAATTCTTCACCTTGTAGGTGATTTAGATTGAGATGCCTCCAGGAAAACAGGCAGCAAAACATGTTTTTGATCTGGTAAGTATCTAGTCGATAGACCATTATGGAGGGCTCGGGAGATTAAGAAAAAGACAGGATAATTTGAATCCACCTTCATCAGCCAAACCCCACCACTTGCCGTGATTAATATCACTCCTGCTTTGTTTTTCCTCCTCCCACGCCCTGTCCACGGTTTGTTCCCATAGACACTTCGCCCTGTCCTTTACGTCTTACAAGGTTGAGCTGGGTTCCTCGGAGGTGACTACGCTCAGTAAGGCTTTGAAAACATCCTGGCCCCTCTCAAATATGACGTGTGATCTAAGGACTCAGCACACTGGCTTAGGGGAGGCTTGAGGACATCTCTTTTCTTTGGAACGGAAAATTTGTCCATGTTATCCCTTCAGTCATTAGGTTCATAAAGAGTTGTGGAAACAACTCAAGGGATAGTGAAAAGCAGATCTTACAAGGCAGGATTGCACAGCGAAAGTCATTTTTGGACTAATTTTGGAAAGAGAAGTGGGAGAAGTAATGGCTTCAGGCGAAAAGGATAAATTGAATTTTGTTTCTTTGATTTTCGTGTGTGCCTAATTGACTCTCTCATCGGTCTCTCCCCGGCACCCTGCCCCACCCCCACACACAAGGGAAGACTATAGCAGAGAATCCGGGAACGTCAGCACCAAATGTAGCTAACCTGAGTGGAAGCTGAGGCAGAGACAAAGGCTGCCCAAGGTTGTGGTCCTGGTGGCAGATGCGGGGGAGATGGGGTGAAAACCGACAGGCCAGTGATCATTCCAAAAGAGGGCAACTTAACTACGGAAGGAAAACGGACTGCCTGCAAGCGGGATCGAAAGAAGACACCCAAAAGGGGTGGACAAGAGGGATCCGCAGCAGGTCTCCTTCTAGAGGCTGCAGTTTCTTGTGAAGGAACAATTCCCTGCCATGCTTTTCCCTGCACGCTTGATCAGAGCGACACGAAATGTGGAGGGTGAAACAAGACCCCATTCTTTCCTCTGATTCCAACTTCTGCAGGTAAACACTTCTTAGGAGAAGGAGATGATTGGTTGACTTTTTTTATTTTATTTATTTATTTTTTGAAACAGAGTCTCGCTCTGTGGCCCCAGGTAGAGTGCCGTGGCGTCATCACAGTTCACTGCAACCTCAAACTCCTGGGCTCAAGGGATCCTCCGGCCTCAGCCTCCTGAATAGCAAGGACTATAGGTGCATGCCACCCACCAAGCCCAGCTAATTTGTTCTATTTTTGGCAGAGATGGGGTCTCACTCTTACTCAGGCTGGTCTCGAACTCTTGACCTCAAGCAATCCTCCAACCTTGGCCTCCCACAGTGCTAGGATTACAGACGTGAGTCACCATACCTGGGCAATGGTTGACTTTAAACTCACAGTTGCTGCCCTGGCAATAACTGCACAGAGCAGGGGAGGCTGGGTGTCACCCAAGGGCCTCTCTGTTTTTACTGAATGTTCTCATCACACTGACACCTCGCAGTTCCCCTTTACTGTGCATGTGGCGTGCCGAGAGTGCAAATGACCATCTTTGGGGTTCTGTGTTTTCCTTCCTGTCCCCCATCTTCCATGAGTCTCTGTGGCCTGAAGGGATGTGCAGGGACAAGGCCTAACATGGCAGCTGGGAGACAGAGCTGCCCACCTTCACAGCACCACCCTCCCTCACACACACTTGCCCCTGACAGATGGAACTTCTCATAGGTTTTTGGTCCATTGCACTCCTTTTTTTTTTTTTTTTTTTTTTTTTTTTTTTTTTTCTTGTCCCAGTGGTAAAAAACATGGAGGAAGCTTGAAACAGGGAGGTCCTCCTTATTGCAGATGAAAAACCCAAGACGGAGATGATCAGTACCCCATTCTTAAATAGCTCACAGCAGGCCCCTTGAGTGTGCCAGAAACAGCAAAGATGGTAATTACAATGATAGAAATAACTCACATGGTCAGTTACCTTCCACCTGCCCATCTCTAAACCACACGATGTTTTACTTTCCGCAGCAAATTGAGGCTGACATTTCAGTAGGTCCGATTATGAATACGACTGAGCACTTTTCTAAGCCATGATTTCCCCAAATGGAAGTGAAGGTTAATGATGTTGCCTTACCTCCCATACTGCATCACCACCTGCTTCTCAGGAAGGTAGTGACAAGATGGGAGATATTAGCAGTGTTTTCCAAACTATTCCAATGCCAAGAGCCACCTAGGAAACTTGTCAAAATACAGACTTCCAGGAAAAGTCCTGAGACTCCTGGATCAGCCGTTGTAGGATGGGCCTGGGCATCTGTAGTTTTTAAAAGTTCCAAGATGATTCTTTTCATTTATTTATTTACTTTTAATTTTTTTTTTTTTTTT
>VBSM01003206.1:7723519-7752649 GCA_008086735.1 Cheirogaleus medius
TTATAATTTGATTATCTGACCCTGTAATTAAAGTTTATTGCCAATTTGGAAGCTTACATGTAAAATGAACTGGTTTTCTTCAAAGCAATATACAATCTTTTGGACTCATTGACTTCTGGTTTTGCATTTAAATGGAAAAGTCAGTTATAACGTGACAAACAGGTTGGGGTTTTGATCATTAATCCTGCTAAAGCAATATTCATAAATTCAATTCTGAATCAGTTGGAATACTTTTCTTTTATTAGTTTCTGTGTTATTAAATGAGATTGTTTCTGACTAATATATTTCTGGACTCAAACTGTAGCTCCGAGCTGTTATTCAAATCAAATAACATGCCCCTTACTTGTGCCTTGCACTAATAAATGCCAACTTGTGATACATTTGCAAGAGACTGTCAGCAATATTAAAGGAGGCAATAATGCCACGGAGGTCTTGAAGTGAGCTGATTTTTCTAAGGGCTGATATTCGTCATTTTTCTTAAAAACACACACATACACACAGAAAAACAGTCAAACCTTTTCATCTTAAAGCCAAAAGTATGCTTTGACTCATATAAACATAATTCGCTACCACTTCAACGGCCAAGACATTGGAATTAGAAAACTCAGAACTTTAGAATCCTAAGTGAGAGAAGAAGGAAGCTAATTTCATACCAAAGTTTTAATCAGAAGGAAAAAAGTGCCACTTCACTTGGGAAAGCGGATGGGTCTGTCTTTCCAATATTCAGGTGGGAAAGAGAGGCTTTTTAAATTAGAAAAACTATTCACAAATCATCATCAGATTCCCAGAGCAGAAAAGGGTCTTGGAGACCCTTTTTCTTGGTTCCATGTTACAGATGAAGAAATTGAGGCCCAGAGAAAAGTCAGGTGGTCAGAGTTACACGGTGAGTTGGGAGCAAATCCCAAACGGAATCCTCATAGTTTTCCCCTGATACTTCCCCCACTATCTAGCCCACAAAAGGCTCACAAATATTTGCAGAAACTTCACCCGGGCTGAAGTCAGAGGCCCAGCTGCACACTCTGCCTGTTAGGCCTCCAACAATTCACCTGAGCACCAGGAGCCTCCGCCCCTCCGGCGTGGGTTACACCTGCCCTTCCTCCCTGTTTCCTAAGAAGTAAGTGAGAACAGACATGTAGATTACAAGGGGCAGGTCTCTAATAATATCTTTCTTTTTTTAACACAAGATCTTGCTCTGTCACCCAGGCTAGAATGCAGTGGTGTCATCATAGCTCACTGCACCTCAAACTCCTGGGCTCAAGCAATCCTCCTGCCTCAGCCTCCCGAGTAGCTGGGACTACAGTGGTGTGCCACCACACCTGGTTACTGTTCCCATTTTTTTGTAGAGAGGGGGTCTTGCTATGTTACTCAGGCTGGTCTTGAACTCCTGGCCTCAAGTAATCCTCCTACCTCAGCCTCCCAAAGTGCTGGGATTACAGACGTGAGCCACCAAGCCCGCCCTTAATAATATCTTACTTTTTGAATTTCAAGTGCTTTATGGAGGTATGATTGGCATACAATAAACTGAATTTTTAAAGCATAACATCTTTCCTAAATAATCATAATAGCATTGAAATTTTCATGTTTTGGGCAATTTTTCCCTGAATACCTCCTATATACTTGAGTCACAGAGATTATCTTCCAGACTTAAATGTTGTTCTTTTCTCTTCCTCTTTATTGAGAGCCCACACATTTTTCATCAACTCTTTTCTTGATGGATTCAGGTGGATATTGCTAAATTTCCTCCTTATGACACAATCATTATGGGCAAGAATTGTCTCTCCTTCCTGAGAAGGAAATTGTTCAAACTCATTAATAGAATTCCAGAGTCTCTGAGTTACAGGAAAATGTAGGATCCACCCTCTGCTCACAGCTCCCCTCTTCCCACAATACCTGCCGAGCACCCCGCCCCGCACCCACCCCTCTAGCTTGCCCGATAAGGGCACGTCCTGCCCTCAGCTCAGACCGAGGCTCGAGTGCCTGCGAGTCCCCCAAGCGGGAAGCACTTCCCGGTGGCGTGCCCAGCAGGTGCTGCCTGTGGAGCGGCTGAAGCAGGTGCTGTCCATTTTTGTTAATAGCATGCAGCACGTGCCACTTCTGAGCATTTATCTGAAGTCCGCTGAGCCCTTTCCAAGGTGATCTGCTTCAGCCCGGCACTGCGTCCCAACTATCTGCCGAAGCCAGTGTTATCCCCTGGTTAGGCGTGAGGACACCAAGGCTGGGGGAGCTGGCCAGTGGCCAGGCTTCCTCCATTCCTCCTGCCCTGCGGGTTTGTCCGGCAGACCCAGGGTGAAGAGGCTTCCTGGGAGAGGGCGACACAGAAGCCAGCAAGTACGTGCGAAGGAGGGCAGGGAGTGGGGAGATTATGGACTCGGGGGTGCTGGTGATGCCATGTCTAGTTCAGCAGGCTCCCCCGTGCCCCAGGGGGTTTGTGTTGGATTTTGCCACCAGAAGGTCCAGACTCACTCCTCCCTTTCCGTATGTAACTGAACAGCCGGGCCCGGCTGGCCCAGGGCTGCGGAGGGGACAGGCCCAGGCAGGCAGGGGGTGGCTGGTCCCAGGTCTTTGGATTGTGTCCTTGGAAACAAGTCGTCTGACCTTCATGGTTGACACCTCTGTGGCTGCTAATGTTGCTGCCTGGTTCGGGGAAGACCTCAGACTCGGGCTGGCCGCTCCCAGCGTCTGTGGCAGGTATTGGCTCCACGTGTGGCTGACCAGGCGTGATGTCCTTCATGCTGGGCTTGTAGGCTCAGGGGAGTTTGGCACAGGTGTGTTGAGATGAGGGGTCCGTTACTGCATCTTCTCGTTGCCCTGAGAGGACAGAGGTGACTGGGGCTCCCGGGCTCTCAGCCCCGGCTGCTCCCTGACACCACCAGGGGAACTCCTGAAAATTCTCTGCACTTGCGTCCGGGCCTTTCTGTGCCGTGGTGGAAAACGGGCCTTGAGTGGCGGCCGTGACTTTGCTGCTTAGCAAATGTGTACATCCTGCGTGCAGTCGTGTGTCTGCATTATGGAAAACCTTATGTGACTGTATTCCCTGTCTTTTTTATGCGCTGTGAAATTCATCATTTTAAATTGTGTAATGAAATGGTTTTTAGTATATTCAGAAGGTTGTGCAACCATCACCACTATCTAATGCCAGAACATTCCATCAGTCTCAAAATACACCCTGCCTTTCACATAGACATCAGAGGCAAGGTAGACACATCACTGTGGGCATGGATGATGATGATGATGATGGTGACACCAGTAGCTATCATTGAGCATTTACTGTATACCAGCCACTGTGCTGAGTGCTTTACATATTTATGCAGTATGGATACACATTTCATTCAGTCTTACAACGCACCACATAGTGGACAGTATTGCCATCCTCGCTTTATTGAGGGAACAGAGGTACGGAGAGGTTGAGAGAGCAGCCACCATCCGCGGGATTTGACCCCACGTGGCACATGCTCTTCCTCCCCACCGAGCCTAATGCATCTGCTCCCTGTGCCTAGACAGGCCTGTTGTAGCTGACTTTTTTTTCTCAGTTCATTATGTTTTTTTAAAAAATTGTAATAAAACAAATATAACAAAACGTACCATTTCAGCCATTTTAAGTGTCCATCCAGTGGCATTAAGTGCATTTACAGTTCCATGTAACTGTCACCATTACCCATTTCCAGAACTTTTTCATCACCCCACACCGAACCTCTGTACGTGTTAAACACTAACTGCCATTCCCGCCCTGCCCCAGCCCTCGTGACCCATTCTTCCTCTGTGAATTTGCTTATTCTAGTATTTCATAGAAGTGGAACTGCATGGTATTTGTCCTTTCGTGTTTGGCTTATTTCCCTTAGCATAATGTTTTCAAAGTTCACCCATTTCGTAGGATGCGTCAGAGTTGCATTTGCTTTTATGGCTGAATAATATTCTGTTTCTTTTTTTGGCTGAATAGCTGTATGTATATACCACGTTTTGCTTATCCATTCATTCATTGATGGACACGAGTTGTTTCCACCTCTTGGCTATTGCATGTGAACATGAGCTGGCTTGAGTCTCTGTTTCCAATCGTTTGGACATACATGAAGGAGAGGAGTTGCAGGGTCGAATGGTTGATTCTGTGTTTCACTTTTTGAGGAACCGCCATGTTTTCCGCCCTGGCCACGCCACGCCATTTGGCATTCCCACCAGCAATGCACGGGGTTCCGATTTCTTCGCATCCTTGTGGGTGCTTGCTATTCTTCATTTTTTGATCATGGCCATTCTGAATGCGAAGTGGAATCTCGTGGTGGTTTTGCTTTGCATTTCTCTAATGACTCGTGATCTTGAGCGCAAAGCTGACTTATTTTCAAAGGTTACAAAATAGAGCAGAGGTGTGCATTTAGGGGGACAAGGAGTGATCCGGTACAAAGGGGGCCGGTGTGGTAACGAGCAAAGGCATCATCTGGGCTGAGTTTAATCTTTATTTGCGAACGTTCTCATCTAGAGTTCTCAGCCTTGACCACCTGTCAGTCACCTGGGGAGCTTTTAAAACTACAGAGGCCGGACGCACCCCCAGGGCTCCCAGGTGGGGCCAGCATTTGTCCCATTACAGGGGAGGCTCAGCGATAATTTTTCATGAAAAAAAAAAATTTAAAAACCCTAAACCCTGCTTTTTTTTCCCATTTAAAGAAATATTCTCCAAAACTTTTACAACTTTTAAGCGTTAGTTCTGTAACTATTGTTCTTACAGCCACTCGGCGATTCAAAACGTGTCTGAAAATCGTCCCAAAACAGTAGCTGAACTTAGGCCCAAGGCCTCTCTGGTGTGCTCCCTTCTTCTCTTTAGAACTTCAGGCAAAGCTCATTAATTTAGTGACAACGGTAACTGGGGCTAAAATACCAGCCCTTGCTGGTGTTGGTGACTGTCTTGTTTCTCTCCCTTGCTCACGCTTGTCACACCTCCTTGAGGCGTGACCTCTTCCAGACACTGCTAATCCCTTTGAGAGGAGGGAAGGAGGGACAGGGAGAAGGATAAAACAGAACCCACATGATCTCTGGAAGCTCAGTCAAAGCGAGCAAGGGAACCAACTCTTAAATAAATGCATGCCAAATTCAACATTTCTCAAAGTGTAGGCGGTGTACTGGTATATAACGAAAAAATGGTATTATCTAGCACATAGACAAGGCATTGACTAACACTGAACCACCGAAGGACAAAGTTATTCCCTTTTCAATTATCTTTTAAGCCTTCAGATAAGCAAGCAGAAATTCTGTTTGGTGCTAATCATTCTTTAACGCCTCTTTTCAATCATACCTCCCTTAAAAATTTTTTTCTTAAAAAGCAGACATAGACTCAAGTCTCTAACAGCAATAGTATTGAACCAGAAATTGGCAACACTGCTTTGCTTCCATTGTATTTATTTTTCAGTTGGCTTTTAATTGGCTAGTCTCACTGATCTTTTTTCCATAAACCATTGTGATATAATGTTTAATTTTAAAATAAACACCTTTAAGTTTTTAAGAAGTGAGTTCATTTGAAGGAAAAGATTAAGTAAACAGTAGAGCAGGTGGCCAGCAGATGTGGCTTAAGTCATGCAGGTAGTATCCAAATGACCCTGGGAGACATACCTGGATGTGCTTCAGGGACAAGAGCGACCCCCAGCTTGTCACACTAGAAGCAGCATGTCATTAAATCACAGAATAATGCCTAATTATTTACAGATGGATGGGAACTTAGAGATGAGGTCCTAGCCACAACTTTTGCAGGTTAAGGGAAATTGAGGCTGAGAAGTGTTGAGGGTCACATCAACCCCAGGGTTGAAACCTGGGGTCACATAGGGGTCAGCAGGAGAAATGGGCTCCGTGGCTTTGTGTCCACCTAGACTGACACTGGCCAGTGCCATCTCTTTGCATATCCCAGCTTGTGCTATGTCACAGGGCATTTCTCTTTTCCCAGGTAACCTGATAAAATAGCACATTTTGCCCCCAGTAACGTGAATAACGAGTACTGAGAAGGGCATGGTTCTGTCTCTGTCACTTCACACAGCTCCAAGGACGAGGTTCGTTTGTGAAGAATCACAGAACTTTCTTTCTCTCCAGAAATCAGACAGTGACGCAGTTGCAAATCCTGTTGTGCCACTAATCAAGTTTTCCTTCCAGATACGTGGTAGAATTGCGCTTTTCCACCTCTGTCCAGTTTTGGGACAATTTTGTTATGCAGCAATAGATAACTCGTGCAAAGTCTGGCTTTTGTCACTTGGCATAATGCATTTAAAATTCACCCATGTTGTTGCGTTCATCAGTAGTTCCTTTTTATTGCTGAGTGGTACGCCTTTAAATGGACATACCTTGGTTTGTTTACCTAGTCACCAGCTGAGGAACACAGGAATTTTTCTGTTTTTTTTTTTTTTTAAGAGACAGTCTGACTCTGGCATAGGCTTGGAGCACAGTGGTGGGATCGCAGCTGACTGTAACCTCGAGCTCCCTTGGTCAAGCGATCTCACCTTGGCCTCTCCAGTAACTAGGACTACAGGTGTGCACCACAACACCCGGCCAATTTTGATTTTTTTGTAGAGATGGGGTCTCGCTATGTTACTCAGGCTGGTCTTGAACTTTTAGGCTCAAGCGATCCTCCTGCCTTGGCCTCCCAAAGTGCTGGGATTACAGGTGTGAGCCACCACGCCTGGCCTTAGTAGGTATTATTCAGATGGAATGAAAGAGTGAGTGAGTCAGTAAGACTGGGGAAGTAGCTTAGGTTCAGCTTTGTGTAAGTCTTCAGTGCCCGGATTACAAAGTTTGCATTGTGGGTAGGCAATGGGAAAATAGTGTGTTCATTCAAAACAAAGGTTTGATTACAGTGGGCCATAAAGCAAGGATTAGTATACATATATCTTGTATAGACATTGAATTTCCTATAATTGTAGTTCTTTTAACATTAGAACACAGGGAAATGGCAGTTGGCATTTAAGATATATCTTACTGATTTTTATCCCTTGAAATTTCATAGAATATATTCAAAAAATATATAGCCTTGTTGATTTTTTTTCCCCTCAGACCAGTATTCAAAATTAAATAGGGAATGATGTTATCATTGTATGTATTCTTGAATAGAAGGGCATAAAATATATTGATGGATGTGTATCTCAACTTTACTAGTGGTGATGGTATTTGTGTAAAGACACAAAGATCATGCAACACTCTGCCGTATCACACTGTGAGCTATACATTTAAGTGATAGACTCTTAAAATACTCTTCTGGAACAACAACAAGCAAAAGCGATAAAGTGTTATTAAGATTAACAGACAAACCAGAAGCCACTTATTTTGTCTCTCGAAATTCTGCCTGTTAGCAAATTCGTAAAAGAACATACAAATGGTGTCTTGGACTTTAAAATAGCGACGTGGCATGGCTGGCTGGGGTACCAACTTTAACAATATTCACTGGACACATTGCAGAGATACTTTCAAGAAGTATAGGAAGGTTGGCACTTTTCCCACATAAGTTTAAACTCATTTATTCTACACAACTTTATCGAGTGCCTACCAAGCGCCTTGGACGCTCTGCTAGGACTGGGGTTGAACCACGAGTGAAGGACACGCATGCTCCACCCTCCTAAAGTGGACGGGCTGGAGGGGAGGGCAGGTGGCAATAGTGATTGCGAGGACAACCCCAGCCTAGTCCTGGTGGGAGGGACCTCCGAGTCCTTTGATTTGATTTTTTCACAATTCAGATAGATTCGTTCATCAAAGCCAAGCGTGACTCACGCAGGTGCTGGCGAAGGGGTGGGTAGTGGAGGCTTCTCAGAAGTGGATCAGCTCTGTGCCCGTCACGGCGGGCAGAGTGAGGGTGGGCCAGCAGAGCAGCCTCTTGGATCGTTAGCATGTGACAGGAGACATCCTCTGAAAAAAATATTTTTTTCTTTGGCATTCTGAATGTGATGCTCTCCCTAGTTGGCTGGAAGTATCAATCTTCCTTGGGGAAGTGGGAAGAGGTCACAATTGTTTACAGAAGGAATGCAAGAGAGAATTATGCTCAGTTTTTGACACTCAAAATTGGAGTTTGCATGGCAAGCCAGACTTGGAGGTTTTTCTCAATTTTTCAAAAAAGATTTCCTTAGCATGTCAAGAGCCAAACTTGGAGACGTCCCAGAGTGGAAAAGACGTCCCTGTGTCCCTTGGGATGTGCGGCTTGTTGCTCTGTGATGGAATATGATGCAGGGGAGTGGCTCTCAGGCACATTTTTCCACGACCCACAGTGAGACAGTACACAAAACAAAACACATACACAAAACAAATTTTAGAAAACAATTCTCAGCCTTGGTATGTGTGGTATTTTCTCAGTTTTAAAATTGTTTTTTTTTTTATTAATGCTGGTCATAACCCACTGACTTCGTGAACTCTCCCAAAGACAGGTCATGACTTGCAGTTTGAGAAACTGAGGTAGAGGAGTGGCCTTGGCAGCTGTGGGAGGAGGAAGGAGCAGGTGTGTGTCTGAACTCCTTGCTCCGTGTCTTGGAGGGAAAGGTGTGACAAAAAGGAATGGGGGAGGCCAAGTCACAGGAAGAGAGATTTCTGCCGAACGCCCCTAAAGACCCTGGAAATAGACCCCCTCCCTCCTTATCCCCCTGGATTGGCAACGGCAGATGGGTGGTGGTGGTCCTGCAGAGGCGAGCACGGCTTTCCTGGGCTGCCTTCCCTGCAGGTGTGGATACCACCTGGTCACCTCCCCCTCCAGGAGCAGATGAGGGAGGCTGACCCAGGCCACCAGGCTGGAAGGGGGTCTGCCTGCCAAAGGTGAGGCTGAGCCAGTCAAGGAGAGTGACTAGGCCAAGAGTGGGGCGAGATCACGAGTTCCAAGTCACTCACCAGTTTAGAATGCCAGCAAGGTGAGCTGCAGATGGCGGGTAAGGTGTTACCAAACCAAGCGGGGGGGCTGCCCACCTGGTGCAGCAAGACCGGACGTGGAAGCTGCGCGCTGCACTGGGAAAGGCATTCTTATTGCATGCCAAGGACTGTGGGCAGCTCATGTTTGAAACCTGAACGCCCCAGTGGCTCACAAGCCAGGGATTTTAAAGGCAGGGGTGCATTTCAGGCAAGCAAAATTGTAAATCAGTACATGGAGGTTAGACATTGGCCTGGCCCAGAAAGGCCAAATATCCTGAAATGGGGGCCCCGTGGTCAGAGGTGGGTTCAGAGACTCTTGGTAAGATGGGTGTGGCTGTCTCCAGGCCCCTTGGGGAAATTTAGCACAAAGATTGGGGTTCAGAGTTCAATTCCTCAGGTCCCCTTTGTCTGCATTTTCCATCCGGTGGGAGTTTCTGAAAAACTCAAGAACATATGTTAAGATGTCATCTTTTAGTGTCTGTAGGACACAAAAGCACTCGTGACTCTGTGACATACTTGGAGGGCCATTGTTCTCATCAGGTTGCCATTGACTTTTCAAGGCCACCCAGGTGCCTGCAACTTCCCCTGAAGAGACTCAAGCTTTTCCTTTATTTCCATGCTGGGGAGCCTGGCTGGCCCCTAAGAGGGGCCACTGCTCCATCTCAAAGAGGAACATCTTCAGGGAGGCCCAGGGACTTAAGGTGCGCTCCATACCCCACCCCATTTACTCAGGTATTACCTCCGAGAGGAGCTGGCTCAGGAGAGAAGACTGAGAAATGAGAGCACCTGAATTCTTCTCCAAAAGGAGGTGGAAAGTTACCTGGAGAAGTTGTTAGAATTATTGTATTAGGTTGGACTTATTCTAGCATTTTTCTCCCCTCTTGTTTTGCATCAAATTGGCGTTCATGAAGACTCGATCCGTTGTAGGTAAAATAAGAAGCCCTGTTTCTATGCCTTTACGAGGTTATGCCGGTACACAGCAACCCAGCAAATTGATGGGAGTGAAATCTCCCCCACACGTTGTCTGGGTTGGCCAGTGGAGTGCCGGTAAAACATTAAAAAACCAGCTGGTGTGGGGAATACTGATTCTAGCATTTGCCAATTTCCATGGTGTAAATCCTCCCACCGTGGCTAATTTCAAGCTTCCAGTGAGGGCACTGGGTGACCCACGGTGGCCTCCGGTGAGCCCTTAGGAGCTTGCTGTAGCCACCAGGCTCTCTGTCCACCCAGTCTTAGGAGACCAGACTTGGGAATCTGCCCATGTCACCGAGGGTCAGATCAACTTTCCAGCAATAAAAATTCCTTTCTCCCAACACGGGTTTAACCGACTCCGTGGAAAGGGCTCTCTACTCCATACAGTCAGCCCTTCTCTCCGTTTTCTTTAAGCTTCTCTTCTAGGAAAATTGTCAGTGCCCACCCTTCCAGGACAGACTGACAGAATCGGAGCAAACCACCCCCTGAAGGGAGCTCCCGAGGTCATCGTGGCCAGCCCCCTGCCTCCAGGCAGGTCTCCCCCCAAATCGCGCTAGGCAAGAGCCTTCCTCGTGCGGGGCGTTTGCTCACAGCGCCCCGAGCAGCGGAGGAAAGTTTTGTGCTGACTTCGCCAGCGCTCCGCCTGCTCACGAGGGAATCATTAGTGCGACGCGGGGTGTACGAGGGCCCGAAGGCCTGTGGCAATTAATCACCTTTCCCGCAGCAGCGCCAGCTGTCTCAGATGCAGCCATCCTCGAGGTAGCCCTTTAATTGTCCCTGGAGAAAGCAGGTGGGTGCGGGGCCGTCTGAGCTCGCGTCAGCCAGCCATCCTCCCAAATAACAATAATAATAAAAAAATTCTTTTTCGAGTATTCAAATATTTCTCACTTACTTCCCAGAGTCTGTTATTGGTATAAAGGTTGAAGCTCAGGCAGCTTAACTGTTATGTGGAATGACCTTTAGTTTTAATATTAATATATTATCGTAAAGTCTGTGTGAATCATGAATGCAATTTTGGTATTCATATAAAATGCCACACGCTGAACCCGTTGCAACTTTTTTTTCCCCTCTCGCCCTCCAGTCGGCTGCAAACGGGGTGAATTAATATGCGTCACATTCCTCTCCCCTTTATTTACTTAGAGAGGGTGGCCGGGCAACTTTATCAAGAGTAACATTATCAAGAGCTTTTCTGCAAGCTGCTTTATCATATTCACATCCTCGGCTGCTCGACACTTGTCAGTGTCAATCAAATCGCAATAATACGCAGATGATTTGCTCATTTGGTTTAATAAAATCTTTCTGCTTATTTGCGCTGCCTCCATTACACCACATAATTGCCGTGCGGCGGAGGTGAAAGGCAGCCAATTGCCCGGGGGATGAGAGGAGCCGATTGCTATATGAAGGATTTGTTCCTTTGCCTCTGTCTCTCCCCAGTCACTCATATTCCTAAAATTAATATTGTATTTGAATCCAGCCCTGCTATTCTTATGCAGGCTAACATTGTTATTACTTATTATTTGGATGTGAAGTCATTTATTTTTAGTTTTATGTCCAAGCTGTCAAGCTAAATTTCATTGTGAACTGCCACATACAATTTTTAACTGCCATTTAAAACGAGATTCAAACTCTAAATTATGGAATGAGCGTGTTCAAAGGACCAGCCTGACAGGAAGTGCAGCAGGGAGCCCCAATTTCGCCTGGAAATCAAAGGGGCTCCCGGTGATTATTTTTGTGGAAAGGGAAGCGCGTGGACTTCGCGTTTCACAGTCACCTTGATGGCGGCCGGACACCCAGCTTGGCGCGGCGAGGGAGGGGGGTGTGCAGGTGGCCGTGGCGCCCAGGGCTGCGCTCAGAGCCCACGTGGCACCTGCGCTGCGCCTGTGCTGCTGCTCGGGCGCAGCCGGCCGCTGCGGGGCGGGAGGGGACCCACGTGGCCAGCTAAGGTGGGCTCGCAGGGAGGTGCCAGCCAGCTCAAAGCCTCGGAGTGACTTTCTGCTGGGCCCAGGGCAGCTCTGGAGTCTGCTCGGGGGCAGGGCTCTGCCAGGGTGTGGCTGGGCAGAAACCACAGTTAGCCTTAAAGTTGTCCGTGGTGACACTTTGGTGGAGCACAAACGCGCATTCGGAAGTAGGGAGGGTCACCTGAGCTGCTGTCTTGCCGGCTTGGCTCGAGCCTGGCCGTGTGGGCAGTGACGAACCTGTCGAGTGTAGTATACTCACGCCCGGTGGAACATTTAGGTGAGAACAAACTTCCCACCTACGGGAAGTAGGGCCCGAGGGCGGCCACTTATTAAGCCCCACAGCTAGCGCTGTGCGTGAATCAGCTCATTAAATGTCCGTGAAGACTACTGCCCTGTCCCGCTGCTGACAAGTGGGGGTGCTGAGCCCTAAGGAGGCTCAGATGATGGAGGCCTGGAAGCAGCTGGTCTGTCACGCACGGGGACGAAGGGAAGGGGCTTTGCTAGGAGGAGGCCCGGAGAGCAGGCCAGGGCCCAGAGAAGGAGGCAGCTGCCACCACCAGCCCTGGGCCCACAGTCTTGTCACCAGGTTTTCACTAAACAAAGGCCTAGGCTTCCTTTGTCCTCCAAGAAGGCGCGGGGTTCAAGGAAGCCAGGGACAGACCGTCCCCAAGGAAAACTGGTGTCATCGCCCCAGTCAGTAGCATTTTCAGATTGGAAGCCAAGCCCTGGGGCTCCAAAAAGCTCTGTGTGCCCTTTGTTAAAAGGTTTCTGTGCTCAGAGACAGACACAGAGGAGCCCTGAGTGCCACGCCCCTGCGTCCAGAGGTCTCTACTAAGCTGGACTGTCCCAGACAGACCCACGGCTGCGGTGGCCCCTCTGACGCAGGTCTGCGGGTTTCAAGTCACACTGAGAGGCAAGAAGGAACTTTCAAGTCCCTCCTTCTTTTGGATGACACCCTCCAATCTCTAGTGTTAAAAGGGCCTTAATTCTAAAGGCGCAAACTCTGTCTTGGGCGCTGACTTGAGTTTATGAGATATAGCATGTGGGCCGGGGCTGCGGAAGGCTGAGATGGGTTGTCCTGGCAGGGACAAGGTGCTGGGGACTTCTCAGTTCCTCTTTCCCTTCCTCACTTTGGCATAGTCTGTCCCCAGACTGCAGATTTCTGGAATTAGGGCAGCGTGGGGGTACATTCAGAGCCCTGGTCAGGTAAGTCTCCGGCTGTGGTTTTTGGTGAGTGAGCCATGGCACCTGGTGTATTGTGACTTAGCCGTGGGTGTGCCACCAACTTTAAATTTTTAAATAGTTTTATTGAGACGTAACTCACATATCATAGAGTTCTCCCATTTTAAAGCGTACAATTCAATGGACTTTCACATATTCAGAGTTGTGCAACCATCATCACAGACGATATCAGAACATTTTTATTACCTCGAGAAACCTCATGCCTTTAGCTATCACCTCTTAGGCCCCCTCCCAGCCATAAGCAACCACTAATTTACTTTCTGTTTCTACATACTTGCCAACTCTGGACATTTCAGAGAAATAGAATCATATAACATGTGGTCTTTTGTGACCGGCTTATTTAGCATGATGGTTTCAAGGTTCATCCATGGGTAGAATGTATCAGAATCTCATCCCTTTCTATGGCCAAGTGATATTCCATCTCGGGAACATATCACATGCTTTGTCTATAGGTTCATTCATTCACTTTGTCTATCCATTCATTCATTCATGGGTGTTCAGGCTGTTCCCACCTTGGGCTGTTGTGAATGGCACTGCTATGAACATTTGTGGACAAGTCGTTTGAACACCTGTTGTGGTCATTTGGATATATACCTAGGAGTGGGATCACTGCCAGCTTTGCATCAATATTTAAAACTACTTGTTGCTGCAGTGACTCATATCAGCTGACACCCTCCCCCCTCCTTCAAGCCCCCCCCCAAGATGAGTTCCATTGAGTCAGCTGCATGTTTTACTCAAGATATTGTATGAAGACCAAGGGGGGATCAACACTGAGCACTCCACAGTTCTTGGGAAATAAACATCTCATTCGACCTGCCTCGTTCTCAGTCTCTCTTCCCGCCCGCCTCCCACTCTTCTCCCCCAGCTTTGCTCGTTTCATGTGCACAAAAACTCAGTCCCGGCATGCTCACCCACGTGGACTCATGAACCCTCTTCTCGAGAGGAAAGGCCGTGGAAGGCCACACAATGAAGAGGCTGATCCCAGGCTCCGTGGAGGAGATTCTTCTGTTCCTGGGATCCACCTTCCTAGGAAACAATGGGAGAAAAATATATGTCTCCTACCACGTTACAACTGCAGATAGATCCTGGCCCAGGGACGTCTCTCCTTTACCCAGTCGGGGGTTCAGCTTTCTGCATGGCCGAGGTCTATACGGAGGTCACAAAAAAAGTGACCCTCAGTGCTTGAGGGTTTTTTTTTTTTTTCTTTTTAGTTTTCTGCTTTTAAAAGTTAGGAGGCCTCCCATTTTAAAAAAAAAAAAAAAATCTGGATTCCCAGTTTCCCTTGAAAAACCAAAAGACCTGACAACAGCAAGTCCCACCCATGCCTGGCACCGCTGGCCAGAGCTGAGCGGACGAGGAACCTCAGGCTGTGCCTGGACCTTCCCGCGCCTGGCCCCGCCACTCACTTCTGGGCCCTGCCAGGCCTCCGTGGGCATTCGGACTTCTGGGCACTGGTCCGGGGTAGCCAGAGTGACACCAAAGGAAGAGCGGGCATCGGGGACACGCAGGACTCTAACTGCTGAGTTCAGCTGGGACAGTAGCCACGGATGGGTCCGGAAGGGGACGTGGGGGTGAGCAGCAGGCTGATGGCCACAGCCCAGAGCCAGCCGAGCAGGTGACTCACTCATTCAAATGGTTTTTTGTGTTTTCCTCATATTGTCATCTGATCTTTGACTTGACAAAGCAGACAGAAACATACACTGGGGAGAAGAATCCCTATTCAATAGATGGCGCTGGGGAAACTGGACAGCCACATGCAGAAGACTGAAACGGGATCCGCACCTCTCACCGCTCACAAAGATCAACTCACGATGGATAACACGTAAACCTAAGGCGTGTGAAACTATAAGAATTCTAGAAGAAAATGTTGTAAAAAGTCTTATAGACATCGGTCTAGGCAAAGAATTTATGAAGAAGACCCCAAAATCATTCAGATGCTTATCAAATGCCCCCGGGGCACACTGGTCCCGATGCTGGGGACAGAGCAGCACAGGCCAGCGTTCCTGCCCTCGTGCAGGGCACTCTCCAGTGGGGAAAATGATACACAAAATAACAAGTTAGCCTCTGGTTTGCTGGGTGGCGAGACGTGCCGCAGGAAAGCAGGGAGGTGGAGGGAGGGGGACTGCAGCTGCGGCCAAGGCAGAGTCACTGAGAAGGGAGTCTGAGTAAAGTCCTGGGGTAAGTCAGCCATGTGGGCATCTGGAGAAGAAATTTCCAGACAGAGGGAGTGGCATGTGCCGAGGCCCTGGGCTTGGTGTACCAGAGGAGGAGCAAGGAGGGAGGAGGAGGTCGTAGGATATGGGGACAGGGTGGGGGGAGGTCAGGCGGGACCTCACAAGACACCATGAGGACTTTGGGTTTTACTCTGAGGTGGGAAACCACGAGAGTTTGGACAGAAGAGTGAAAAGATCCGAGTTAGGCTTTAACAGGATCACGCTGGCTGTTCGCAAGGTGACCAAGCCGAGGCCAGGCGGGAGGACGTGTTAATAGCAATGACTCAGGTGAGCGACGAGAGTGGCGTAGACCTGGACGGAGGCAAGGTGGTGGTGGGGTTCTGGATGCAGTCGAAGGTGGGGCTGCCCCACCTTGGCTGACGGGTGCCGTGCGGGGTGTGAGGACGACTCTGAGGGCACAGACCCGAGTCACTGGCAGGGCAGCATTGCCTTTATAAGGCGGGAGCCTGCGGGGCCCAGGTGTGCTACTGCAGGTGGACGTGTTGGCTTTGAGACACTGCGTCCAAGTGAAGATGTGGTGGGGGCAGGTGGCGACAGGAGCCTGGGGTTGAGGAAGATCAGGAGAGAGTTCCTGGCTGGAGCCCAGCGTGTGTCACCGAGCAAGTGGAGGTAGACAGAAAAGAGACGAGGTAGGTCCCAGACTGAGCCCTGGAGACCCCAGCAACGAAGAGAGCAGCAGGTCAGTCGTCACCTGAGGTTAGAAGTTGTTCCCCGTGGAGTTTATCTTCTATAGGGAGGAAAGTTGGGTAAAAAAAAAGTTCTGCTGACTCATTAACATGACTAAACTAGAATGCAGAATTTGCTGTCTCCTAAGTGCTCTGATGCCAAATCTACAGCATAAAAACTTTTAACTTGATTTTTTTATATAGGAGATATTAATACATTCATCCTATGCTTTAAATTCAAAAGGCACAGTAAACAGTTGTCCTCTCATCCTGTCCCTCGGCCACCTGACTCTTCCCAGAGTCAACCAGGTCCCAGTTTCTTGCACGTCTTTCCAGAGGTGGTGTCAGAATATACCATGTATGTTGCTTTTTAAGACATGATGCTATTGCACACTTGATAGACTACAGTATAGTGTACACAACTTCTATGTGCACTTGAGAAGCCAGAACACTTTGTGTGACTTGCTTTATAGCAGTGGTCTGGACCCGAACCCGCGGTGTCTCTGAAGCACGCCCCTAGAAGCATGGGGGTGTGTGTGTGTGTGTGTGTGTACACACTTCTCCCTTTGTCCATTTTTACATAAATGTTAGCAAACGTCTGATCATTTAACAGATCATCCCTTGAAGATCACGTGCTAATAGATACGTGAATAACTTCCTCCTCCCTTTCTCCCCATATTTCATTTTCTGGGTGCTGTTGTAGTTTGCTTAACCAGCCCCCAGCCAAGAGACTTTTACACTGTTCCCAATCTTTTATTGCAAGTAAATCACCTGTCATTTTGGTACCTGTGTGAATATAAATCTGTTGGATAAATTCCTGGAAGTGGAATTGTTAGGTCAGGGGGCGTGTGTTTGTATTTCTGGAAGCTGCAGCCAAACGTGGTGCGGCCAAAGCCCCCACGAGCCGGGACGAGAGTGCCTGTTTTGACATGTCCAGCCTAGTCTGTGACCAAATTTTTTGTCTTTTCCATCTGAGAATTTTAAAAAATGGAGTTTTAGTTTGCACTTCTCTTGTAATAGGTGAGGTTGCCTGTAGTTTTGGACACTGTACCCATGAGTGTCACCGAGCAGGAGGGGCATGGAGCAAAGTTTGTATTTGTGCAGGCTTTTCTTCGCTGAGCCACCTCCAGTACCTCACTGTCTTCTGGCCCCTTTTGCCTGGGAGGAGATACATAGAGAAACTTATTCTCTTGGGGGTTTTGGTCACTAAAAGTGGGATAGTCTCTGAAATTATTTACGAACAGAAATGGGTGAGCATTACTCACCTAAAAAGGATGCTTCGTCGATGGTAGCATTTGAAGCTCTGGACTATTCATTCGATTCGGCCACTAGTGACTGACAGCTGGCACGTACCAGGCATTGGGCTGGGCTTGGGGAGATGAGAAATGTTCCATAATGTTCTAGCAGGGGGCTCGGCAACCACGCAGCAAACAAATGAGGATTTTAGGGAGGGATGAGCCCTGTGAAGAAAATACAATTAGATGATGGAACAGTGACTGGAGGAGACGGGGTCAAGAGAAGGCCTCTCTGGGGAGGGAGGACAGTCACACAGAGATCTGGGGAAGGAACATTCCAGGCGGAGGGAACAGGCTGCCCGAGGCAGCATCCAGGGAGCAAAAGCGAGGCTGGCTAGTGAGTTGGTGTGGAGCAGGTGAAGGGGGAGAGTCCGACTGACCATGGAGAATTGACGCCTGAAGCCCACAGGGAAGAATAGGGGTGTCTTTGCGGTTTGAAGCTCAGGGAAGGTTTTATGCAATGGTGCCGGTGGATGTTCAGCCAGCTGGGGGAGGGGGCGTGGACTCTGATTAGCAGCGTTTGCCAATTCCTGTGGTGTAAATACTCCCGTTGTGACGGATTTCACACTAAAGTGAGGTCACTGCTCTCAGAGTTGGAAAGAGATGTGCACAGACAGACATCAGTGGGTGAAAATGATGGCTTCTTGCCATCATTTTATTGAAAGTATTCTGCTTTACGTTAAACGGCATTTTATAAAACAGAACATTACAAGCTGTTAAGTGGTGGCTCCAGCGTCCCACTGGTTTAACCCAGAGAGGGGTGCTTTGATTCATGTTAAAAAGATCATGTGGCTGCTGTGTGGACCTTTTTAAGTTCCTTCCTTTCCTCCCCACATCCTGCTGGCCTTTTCTGCTAAGGTCCATATCACAGCCTTGGGTCTTCATTTGATTTCAGCAATGGACTTGACCTTTTTTTAAGGCTGATGGTTTCCAACACCAAAAGCTACTTCTCTTTACCTTCTCGTGTGATTGCACAGAGAAAGCCCACGGCACAGAAGAAAACTTCGGATTTCCCAGGTGGTTCCGTTCCCTCCTGCCACTCGTGTGGATACCGCTTCTGTGTAGCACAGAATGGGACCTGCCCGTGGGCCCCTCAGTTTTGCCCCTGAAGTCGTCTGACATCCGGGGAGACTGAGCTGCTCTCGTTAGTCGATTCCGGTGCCTGCAATACCACGCGTGGGGACAGGGGACTGTTTCTTTTCTCATTTCCATGTCTAATTTAAGGAGGGGTGAACAAAGTAAACACTTTTATGGTGTCTCGCCATCCTTAAAATTCTGAAATTACTTTAGTCTTTGTTGGTCAGCAAATAAATTAATTTTCACGTGAAGAAACATCATTTTCGATGCCTTTCATCCTGGCCCGGCCTCATCCCACGGTCCGATTACCGAGGTAGCTATCGCCAGTGAGGAGATGGGGGAGCCGTAGGTCAGAAACTGTTTAGCAGACTTGCAGGCATCGATTTATTTAAGCTATCTGAAACAGACGATCATATTTTATTTTCCCAAATCTTCTCTCTCAAATTGATTTTTCAGAAATTTTTTAATACAGGTTTATTCACCTGGCTAATCCATTTATCTTCAGTTCCACCTGTAAAGTCAAGAAAAATCTCTCGGGTGATCTGCAGAAAGAAAGACGTTCTCTCTGCCTTTCTTCCCCGCCCCCAGCCACCCGTGCACGCGCACGGCACACCCGGGCCCCCTGCACCCCCAAAGTGCAGCTCATTATCCGTGAGAGCCTCAAAACCTCAATTCTTCTTCCTAGGCCTCCGTTTCCTCTGCAAAATTGGAGATTTGCACTATTTTGTCTTTAAAGTCCTTTCCAGGCCGGGCGTGGTGGCTCACGCCTGTAATCCTAGCACTCTGGGAGGCTGAGGTGGGCAGATCGCTCAAGGTCAGGAGTTTGAAACCAGCCTGAGCGAGACCTCGTCTCTAATAAAAATAGAAAGAAATTAATTGACCAACTAAAAATATATACAGAAAAAATTAGCTGGGCATGGTGGCGTATGCCTGTAGTCCCAGCTACTTGGGAGGCTGAGGCAGAAGGATTGCTTGAGCCCAGGAGATTGAGGTTGCTGTGAGCTAGGCTGACGCCACGGCACTCACTCTAGCCTGGGCAACACAGTGAGACTCTGTCTCAAAAAAAAAAAAAAAAAAAAAAAAAAAAGTCCCTTCCAACTTGAGATCTTTGGAATCAGAGTTCAGAGCTGGAAGGGATGGGGAATGAGGCCGAGTCCTCGCCTGTCGCAGACTGGGAAGAGGAGGCTCTTCCTAAAGGGACTGGACCCAAGTTCCAGCTAATAGCAGCAGTCACGGCAGGGCAGTGACTGTGACCGAGTTTCTCGACTATGCCCCCCTCTTCCCTTCAGTTTGGGGTTCTTTTTCTCTATTTTTCCCAAGAGCAGAAAGATTTTAAGTTGTAGAAGCAGAGGCCTTTCTCTGGGGCACGGCAGCAAGGGGCCACATGGGAAGGCATCTTCCTGTTGTTGCTGGAGCAACGGGTTGGGCGGAGGGACCCCGAACAAGAAGCATCTCTTAGAAAATAATATAAATAATACGTGGAGGACGTAGGCGGCTGTGCGTGCACTCGCAAAGGGCGTTGCCATAGAGATCTGAAGCAGGACTCCAGCTCTTCCCGGCTTCTAGAAGTGTGGGCGAGCTGGGACACATCGGGCGCTGAGAAAGCACATGTGATGGAGCCGTGGCGTGAGCTTAACCCTGGTCTGCACATCAGAGGCAAACGCCTCTGTTCCTAAGTCCCCGGGCTTGTCTTGGTCCAGGCCGCACAATCAGTGACGTGCTGGCCTGGTCTGAATTACGCAGCAATGGCTGACGACCCTCTGCTCGCAGTTCTCTGGGGCCCAGGTGCATGTCATCTCTCATGGTCTCATCTCCGATGGGGCTGCTCCTTCACTGTGTCTGCCTTGTCCTCTACTGTTGGGTGGGCTTCTTGGGTGTGGAGTTTGCAGAAGGGAGGGGACAAGCAGAAGCATTTGATGTCACCAGAGACCGTTCACGTTGTCCCCATAGCTGCCAAACTAAACCCGGTGTCACCAAGGGGCTTATTGTTTCGCAAACTGCCGTGAGCTGAAATCCATCTTTTTTGGAGCTCTCTTCACAAGAAGCAGTCAGATGCGCCACGTGACGGCAGAGATAAGAGCTACCTCCGCACGCAGACACCCCCGGCAGTCGAAGGCTCCATGGTTTTCGACGAGGCACCACCATACTGCCATTAGCTCCCTGCGACACCGGCTCTGAGAGGCTCGTTATTGGAGAGGCTCCCTCGGATCAGGTCTGGTGGCAAAACTGTAGCAAAGTGACTCTGAACGCACAGAGGGTCACAGCTCATCAACAAAGCTTCTTATTCTCCAATGAGCTATTCTCTCATTTTCACAAGTTGTGTTTAAATGCTGACAATGGCCCTTTTCCCATGAGTTTGAAGAGTGCTAAATAATAATAAAATGTGATCCTTCTCCTAAATAAATGAAAGATTATAGGTGCCTTTGGGAGCCACTAAGCCAGACTAAAGAGGACTGGGGGACAGGGTTCATCATAACTGGAGAGACACCTCTCTTTCCTGGCATGGGTTTCTCACCAGTGCGAGGTCCACATGTCCAGTTATTAAAGTGACTGTTGTGGTCACCTGCCTGTGGCACCTCTTGTACCCTTGAGAGAGCCTGGCCTAGGCCCATCTGGGAAGGGACTGATGCATTAACCACTTCCTGTTGCACTCGCCACTTCTCTTTAACTAGACTGCAAGCTTTCTGAAGCCAAATGCTACAGCTACTCTTCATTTATTTCTGCCCCTCATAAAAAGGACATGTTTTCTAGGTCTTTGTCTCCTTGCTGCTACTGCCCAACTATATAGGGGTTGGATTGCTGGCTGATAAACTGCCCAGAATCTCTCATAGCAATAACGCAGCCAGCCCAGACAGGCAATATTTAGTTACTTTGCAGGGTGCTATGGTTTGGATATTTGGCACCTCCAGATCTCATGTTGAAATTGATTTCCAATTTTGGAGGTGGGGTTTTGTGGGAGGGGTTTGGGTCCTGGGTGCGGCATCCCTCCCGAGTGGCCAGGTGCCATCCTGGCAGTAATGGGTGAGTTCTTGCTCTCTTAATAACTGTGAGGGCTGGTTGTGAACAGCCCGGCACCTTCCGACTGCTTGCTTCCTCTCTTGCCATGTGATCTCTGCACATGCTGATGCCCCTTAGCTTTCCGCCAGAAGTGGAAGCTGCCTGTGGCCCTCACCAGCTGCAGATGCAGGTACATGCTGCTTGGATAGCCTGCAGAACCGTGAGCCAAACAATCCTCTGTTCTTTATAAATTACCCAGCCTTGGGTATTCTATTATAGCAACACAAATAGACTAAGACACAGGAGTTGAAAGCTGGCAGCTGGGACTATTTTTGGTTGTTTATTCTTTGGCCTGTGTTGTTTCAGAAGCAACATAACTAGGCAGGCATCTGGCCTGGCCCCAGCACCAGTAGTTTTAGATCTACGGGCTCCTACCTGGCTTCATTCACACATTCACATTCCCTGCCGGGTTCCTACACCTGTGCCCAAGCCCACGGCTTAGCGAATTCTGTTAACCCGTCATTGGCAAAGACAGCTCACAGAATCAACGGCGATGTTGGGGCCAAGCTGTGGGGCCCATGTTTCCCCCTGGAGAGATTGTGACCGTCAACAGCTTTGACCTTCATTCTATTATATCATTTCTTGTTTTTGCAGCATCCATGATAGATGCTAAGTGGTGCGTTGTGTCCTGCCCCCCCCTGCACAGCCACAGGCAGCTGATGTGGAACGGAGGCCTGGCCTGTGCCAGACCATCAGGTTCCCTGCTCGGGACTGACACTGGCCCATTGAACGACAGGAAGAACTGAGTCTTGCTGAAGGCGGTGCCCAGAGCTGACACTCTCAGCTTAGTAGCAGGAGTTTCTTGTTCCCAAGACTTGTGCCAGAGGCCACACTCCAGGATAGAGGCTCTGTAGACTCTTGTGTCCCATGACAGTCCTTGAGCCAGTGGGGAGGGGTGCGGAGGGGAGGAATGGACTCCTCTCACCGGTCAGTCCTGGTGCACGTGGAACTGGGGCTGGGGGCGGATCAGTCCCGTCTGAGCAGCTTGAACAAAGAGCCAGTCGGGGAGAGTGGCTCCCCAAGAACCTAGGCAATGAGGGTGCCGTTACCTGGAGGAGGAGGAACAGAGTTTGTTGAGGAGGGAAAATACAAACAAATTCCAGTTCTGCGCCTGTAGCTTGTAGCCGCTGCCTCTGAGCCTCAGTTTCCTCATCTGTGTGGTGGGGACAATAAGCGCTCCTGTCTCACTGGGTTATTGTAGGGATTCTGCAAGCTAAGATTGATACAGTGTCGTTGCCACCGCTGTGGTTGCTGCTGCTGCTGCCGCCGCCACTGTGGCAGTGACCGTCACGGCCATCTGCTAAGGGTTTTCTGACTCGTGCGGGCAGAGGCGTCACAGGCAATGGCCGACTCTGGGGCTGTGCCGCAGGCCACTGGCGAAAATGTCTTTAGAAGCGCGTTGGTATGGCCATCCCCCGAGAGCCTTCGATGTGGCCCTTCCACATTGTGATGCGGAGCGTGGGGAGACCTTCTGAATCACAGGCCAGCTTTTCCTGGGGTCAACAGCCTCCTCCACAAGTGAGGGCTGCACAGGGGTGCCCATCTTAACACGGGAAGGGGAAAAACAACGAGGCCTGCCACAGCTGCAGAGGAAGCAGCCATTGCCAGCCTTCCGAGGGCATTTAGTCAGTCAACAAATTATTTACAGGCTGGTTGGGCGTGGCGGCATGCGTTTGCAGACCCAGCTACTCGGGAGGCTGACGTGGGAGGATTTCTTGGAGGTCAAGTGCAGCCTGGGCAACATAGCTAGACCCCATCTCTTAAAATAAATTAGTAAATAAAAACAAATACCACAGACTGGGTGGCTCACACAACTTACTTTCTTACAGTTCTGTGGAGGCTGGAAGTCCAAGACCAAGGCCAAGGTGCTAGCAAGGTTGTTTTCCTCTAAGTCCTCTCTCCTTGGCTTGCAGAAGGCCTTGTCGCAGCCTCTCCACACAGCCGTCCCCCCGACATGCACCCTGATGTCTCCTTGTGTGTCTGAATTTCCTTCTCTTACATGGATACCAGTCAAATTGGAGTAGGGGCCACCCATAGGACCCCATTTAACCTTAATGATCTCTTTAAAGTCCCCGTTTCCAAACACAGTTGCATTCAGAAGGACCAGGGGTTAGGGCTTCAACATACACATTTGTAGGGGAGACACAGTTAACTCATAACATGTGCCTGTGCTGTGTCACACCTTCTTTTTCTTAAGGTGTTAGGGGCTAAAGTAGTGACCAAAGCAGATAAAAATATAGATCCCTGCCTTCTCTGGGTTTGTGTGGGTCAGTGGTAGGGACGGGTGGAGGAGGTAGACCATAAACAGACATGTGAACGTTTATAGTGCTCAATGGCGAGAAACGCTAGGGAGTGAAACAGAGCAGGCGCTGGAAGGTGGGGAAGGAGTTGCTGTTCTAAATAAGGTGGCCAGGGAAGGCCTCCCTGAGAAGGGGGCATTCAAGCAGAAAACTGATGGGGTAGAGAGAGTGAGTACACCGCTATCTTGGTGGAAGTGCATTCCAGGCAGAAGGAACAGCAAGTGCAAAGGCCCTGAGGCACGAGTATGCCTGCAAAGTTCCATTAATGGCAGAGCCCATGGGGGCTGGAGAGGAGTGAGGCGGGGAAGTGTGGCAGGTGGTGAGGACAGACAGGGAGCTGGGGCCAGGCGAGCAGGTGCCGTGGCTGGATTACCTGGGACCTCCAGGCCTTTAGTCTGTGTCCAATAGGAAGCCAAGGGAGAGGTCTGAGCAGACAGTGACGTGACCTGGCTGAGGGCAGACTGAGAGGAGGTGGAGGAGGCGGAGCCCAGGGGCAGGGTGGCCCCTCCCAGGCCAGAGGGCAGAGGGCGCGGCGGCCTCAACCAGGGTAGAAGCAGTGGAAGCGTAGGAGTGATGTGGGGGTTAGCTGTTTTGCAGGGTGATCCCTTGCCCAGCCCGCAATTTGTGGGTGACCTTTCATTTTATTTGCAATAGCGACACACCCGCTAATCAGCCCGCATTTCCGGAAGGGCTGCGTCTGCAGGGGCAGATCAAAGTTAAGGGACCGTGGTTGATCCAGAAGGGAAGATGAGCTGAGGCCAAACGGGGCCTCCCGGCGCCCGGCGACGAGGGAGAAAGGCCCAGGAAACGGCAGCACCCACGGCACAGAGGTGGGCGGACGGTCCTGGCCCCAGAGGCGTCGTCACCTGCGTTAACATGTTTCCCGGCCTGAGTCTGCCGGGACCCCGGGCCAGCGCGCCCAGGGCGGCCCTGCTTGACCAGAGAGGAGGTGTTTACCTCGAGAAGCTGGGTCGCGTGAGCCTTGGGTGCCAGCCTGGCTCTTAAATGACTCCTGTCACCAGGAGTGCCGCACCTCCCGGCGACACCTCCGCCTCGCGTTTCCGCCCAAACACGACCTTGGTCAGAGACACGGCGCCCGGTTTATAAACCTCGTCCTCAGTCACGTGGGCGGTGCGACAGGCTCCTGCGTAGGTAGGTAGGTGTGCGATAACACCTGACACCTCCCCTGTCGCCGCTGCCACCTCTCCCCCCACTCCCGTCCAGTCCCGTCCCAGCCCATCTGCTCCCCGCTGTCTGGGCCGGGCTGGAGACGGCGAGCGCGGCGTCTCCTCGACTCAGGTGTCCGTGGAAGGGTCGGCCCGTGGTCACGTATGTTTTAGGGAAGGAAGGTTCCAAGGTTGGCTTTGATGGGGTGGGAAGAGTGTCGTCGTAGACGGGGAGGTTCCGGGGGTTCAAGGGTGAAAGGCGCGACCTTTCTCAGGTGGGCAGCCCTGAGGAATGGCTTCCGAGGTGGTGCGTATAGGGCATTTGAGGCATCTTAGGTGAAGGGCTCAGTAAAAATGTTTTCCTCAGATCTGCCTCACCTCTGTGTACTGGGACTTCTGGTGGGCATGCCACCCTGCTTAGACTAATAAAAACTATTTTTAAAGCAGATATAAAACTCTTTTAGGCATGAATTTTTTAGAAATGTCGTGCAGACTGAGGATCTCTTTTTAGGAGCACAGGTTTGTTTAAAACTCACTCAGGGAAATGAATTTCGGCGTCGCTGCCTGCGTTCTTCGCGCTGCCCACCAGAGGGCACTCGAGCAGCCGCCCGGGGCGGCAGGGACTCCGCCCGGTCCCCGCGCACGCGCCACCTTCGCGGGCTCCGCGCTGAGCGGGGTGGGGGTCGGGGGTGGCCTGGTCGGTGTGAGCCGAGAGGGGAAGGCCACGTAAATAGTGTCCAGAGAGGCTGCTGCCTGTTACTGGGGAAAGTACAGACCGTGTTCACCTGAACCCACGGGATGCACAACTGCGTCCCTCCGCTGTCACCTTTGAGTGGATTCCATCCGCAGAGGAAGCGACTGCGTTCCCGGTTTTAATGTCCCTTCAAACAGTCTTTGTTTCCTCCCTCTTGTCACATCAGAGAGAAAAAAACAGGGACATTCTGAAAGAGTTCGTGGTGTAACTGTTACCAGGGTCCCGAGGGCGCGACGTGACCGCAGGTAGGAAGTGGCACGTGCTCGAGTGCGGGACCGGCAACGTCCGCGGGGACAGCGGCCGCCCGCACCGACGTCCGCCGCACGGCAGCCACAGCCCGCCACCTGGCGTCGCCTCAGTCAGTCGGTCTGTCTCACCTGCATCCAACGTGGGCAGCACAGAGTGTCCACAAGCGGCCGTGGGGGCAAGTCTGAGTTATGGACTCGTTGACGTTTCTGGGAACAGAGTCACTGACAGTGAGTCAGCCTTACAAGTGGGACGGAGGAATGACCACGACACCCGACCGAAAGCTTCCAAGGTTCCTAATCTGGACGTTTCCAGATACTCAAGCAACTTTCATTAGCACGGAGCGTATTTCTGTTTTTAATTATTAACGCATAACTATTGGGATGCAATTCTACTCAATCAACAGCTCAAAGATTCACAATAAGCTTCTTAACCGTGAAGGACTACTGCCCAAAATGCCAAATCAAGCCACACCTTCAGACTTTCCAGTTTACAAGAAATACAGGGACAGAAGATCGAGTTAAACATCACAAGAAAACAAATCCCAGCCAAATCCCAAATGCAGATATCCTGGTCTGTTTAAATCGTTGATGTTATGGGAGCGGGGAGAAGGTGAGAGGACTGTTCTAGAACAAAGAGATTAAAGAGACATAACATCCAAATGACAGAATCTTGACTGGATCCCAGTTTAGAAAAATGGTAACTGTTTGTTCATACTGCTGTAACAAAATACCGTAAACCAGGCAGCTTATAAAAAATTTGTCATAGTTTTGGCAGCTGAGAAGTCTAAGATCAAGGTGCTAGTGGTTTAGGTGTCTGGTGAGAGCTGGCTTCCTCAGACAGCACCGTCTCACCGTGTCCTCACCTGGTAGAAGACAGAAGGCAGCTCTCTGGGGGCCCCTTTTGTAAGGACACTAATCCCATCCACAAGGGCTCCCCTCTTGTGACTAATCCTCACCCAAAGGCTCCACCTCCTAATACCATGACATTATTAAGTTTTCAACATATGAATTGTGGGGGGACACACATTCAGTCCATACAATAATTATAAAAGGTTTTCTCTTGGTGTGTGACAACTAGGTCAATTTAAGTAGGTCTGGGCATGCAACAAAACTAGGAATTTAGAGTGAAGTTTCTTAGGTGTGACTGTGGCAATGTAGTTCGGTAAGGGCATGTCCTTGCTCTTAGGAGATACTGATGATTCCAACTTATTTTTAAATGACTCAGGAAGAAAAATCATAGGAAAAAGGAAATATAGCAAAATGTTAATCACTGTTGAAACTAGGTGGTGAGTATAAGGGGGTTCATTGTACTCTACTTTTCCATATGACTGACAAATTTCATAATAAAGTGTTGGAATAAATGGTGGTGACAATGTCATTTGCTTTGGGTAGGTGACTCTCAAAATCACCGAGACTCTCTATCTTTCAGCAAATCACCATTTACTTATTGCAAGAAAGAAAGGTGTCTATGCCCGGAATAGTGCCCTTCCCATAGCAGACCAAGAATTATTTATTACTGAATGAATACTGCTTTCTCCCTCTCTTTGGTTTGGTTTTCTTTTTTGGAGTGTGCCACTCTAGCTAAAACTGACTCTAAGGCTTTTTATCATCTTTCCATATGCTTTGAAAGCACAGAGTAAGGTGGTTTCCCATAGATAATGTCAATCAAAGACAGATTGCTCTTGCGGCTGGTGGTATAGTCATCAGCATGCTAAGAGAGTGGGTGGTTATTTGTAGTGTCATGCCGTGTTCAAGATGCTGTTTGATTATAAAAGGAAATCAATTTTCTTCAGCCCTGTTTGAGCAGCAACATTGTATATTGGTTGCTTTTCCTTAAGGCATAAATATTCACAGTGGTCCATCAGCTACTCTGATTTCATTTTGAAATGTTGTAGTCTGTCTGTAAAATTCATTCCTTCATCCATCTCTGCATCTATCCACCTACTTACTCAAGGGCTGGGAGTTTGTGTGACAGGGAAGGGACGAAAAACAACTACATCATTCCTCTACAGCAGTCTTTCTGAACCTTCAATAATTCCCCAAAATTTGTGATTTCTGCCATATCTGAGGATGATTATTAACTATAGGACTAGTCCTTATTTAATGTCCTACCTTAAATCCATTTACTTAAAAGAAAAAAAAAACTTTAATGCCTACTTTGGTCCTATCTTAAACATTACTATCTATAAACTCATGGTTTTAATATGTTAATTATATTTTTCTAAGACATTAATACACATAGTTAGATAATCATTTTGTGTCTTGAACAGTATGTGTAATCAGTGATATGTGTATGGGAATGTACCTTTCAGAAAAGGATTTAGGGGCAAATGGATTGAGTTAAAAATACACATTTCAACTCACCTTCATCATTTTGCCCCTTCCTTCTCTCTGTTTAAGCCTTTAGTAGTAAGTCAGTGACCTAAACTGTTTTGTATAATTAATTTTTCAGAGACCAAAAGAAGAATGGATTCAGTGAATATTTCACTGATTAGAACATGGCTAGGAGCCCTGAATATTCTTAGAGATCACATATCCATTAAGTTCTAATGCAAAAAGAACCTTTTGACACAAATATAACATCAAATATGCTCCCCAAATTTAGAACAGCCACTGTAATATGAAGTAATTGAAAATGTTTTGTAGGTAAGGTTTAGGGTCAGTTGGGATTTTTTTCCCAGCACTTTATATTTTAGTCTTAAAGAAATGGTACTTGAACCTGATTTTCATAAGGAGTTACTTTCTCGGTGCAGAGCTGTGGCAGTGCAGGTTCGTTTTTCAAGTGTACTTTCATTGCTTCTGCCCTTCACTTGCCAAATACTCATTGCATACCTAGTATATCCAGGAGGGGGGCTGGAGAGACAGTGGGGAACAAACCAGACACGGTTCCCGCCTCATGGAGGACAGCGTGGGAGACAGACGCTAATTAAGTCATCTCCCAAGCACACAGGAAATTGCCCTAAGGAGGTGGTGCTGGAGCTGAGATCTGTGTGTGGGAAAGGAGGGGGGCTGAGCCACACAAACGAGATGTCCAAGGCAGAGGGTCCCTCTTGTGCTAGGGCAGGATGGGCGAGCATAACCCCCCAGGAATTGGAAGACGGCCAGAGTGGCTGGAACCAGGGGCCAACTGGGACTGGAGTTAAGGAGTTTGCTCTTTGCCCGATGGGGAACCACTGAAGGGACTGAACTCAACAGAACTGAGGGTCTGTCAGCAAAGAAAAAGGGGGAAATGAGTATCAGGTCCATGAGCAACAGTGCCTACAGAAACACCCCAAACACACCTACCCCAAACAGAACTCATATTTTCCCATTTCC
>VBSM01003206.1:7752749-7780304 GCA_008086735.1 Cheirogaleus medius
CTGAGCTCAAGCAATCCTCCTACCTCGGCCTCCCAAAGTGCTAGGATTACAGGCACAAGCCACCTCACCTAGCCCATACCACCTCTTAAATATCTCTGGAACTCTTTCAATTCTCCATCTCCACCATCAAATTCATTCATTCATCTCTTGCCTGAACTGCCAGAGTTTCCCAACTGCTCTCTGACTCTTGTGCCCCTTCAATCTGTTCTCCACATAAAGTGATGTTTTCCAAATACAAATCTGATCATGTCTCTCCACTGCCTAAAGTCCAGGCATCCAAGGACAATTTCAGTTAGCCCAAGCCAATTATGACAGACTAGTTTCACTTGACTTTGATTGGCTTTCATGTTGCTGTTTGGGTTTTTCTGGTGGGGGATACGGTGTTGCTGTGTTGCTTAGGCTGGAGTGCAATGGCATCATCATAACTCACTGGAACCTCAAATTCCTGGACTCAAGCAATCCTGCCTTAGCCTCTCAAGTAGCTGAGAGTACAAGCACGTGCCACCACACCAGGCTAATTTTTGTATTTTTTGTAGAGATGGGGTTTTGGGCTATGTTGTTCAGGCTGGTCTCAAACTCTTTGTCTCAAGTCATCCTCCTGCCTTGGCATCCAAAAGTGATAGGATTACAGGTGCAAGCAGGCATATCTGGCCTTTTGATTGGTTTTGTTGTGGGCAGAGACTCAGTGACTCATAAAATGTGTGAGCATTTCTTCTTGGGAGCATTTGGGAAAGGTATTCTTGCACTTCAGAAGAGATCACTGGAAGAAAAGGATACTTTTTGTTTTGTTAAGAGACTGAATGTGCCTGGATGGCAGTAGCCATGTTGCTACCATCTTGAAAGTGCAATTCCAGAGGCTGTGAGTAAAGCATGCCCTACCACGTGAAAGAGATCCCCTTGCTATGTGAGTCAGTTTGCGTTGGGTTCTCCAGCATCTACAGCTATGAGCACTCTGACATTGGTATGTATCTGGGGCATTCAGTGCCAGGTGGGCAGTTAGATCCGTACATCTGAAGCTCAGTGGAGAGACCTGAGCTGGAGAATTACATGTGAGTCCTTGGTGAAAACTGAAGCTTGGGGAGGGGATGCCATCAGAAAAAAGCTTGGGAGAGGATGATGAGCTTGGAAGAAGACTGGGGGAAACTGGGCCAGAGAGGTGCGGAGGGAGACCGCCTGTGGTTTGCCTTCCTTTCTGTATTAAGACTCACATTAATGGCATTATAACATCACTAAGTATATCCTAAATGGGCAAAAGGAAGTGGCTTAGGAATGTTTTCAGCTGGAGGAGGAAGTGGGATTTCAGAGCCAACCCTTGGGATTAACATCAGGAGAATTTTTCTTCCTGTTATTTATTATAATAAGTAAGTCATTTACCAGAATCTCAGAAGCAACCAAACAACCTGGTCAGACTATTTCTCTTCCCAGTGGAAGATATTAAGTTATGTGGTGTCACAGACACGAGTCAGTGCCACTGGCGTCTAGAGAAGGGTAGGAACTTGGTGGGGAAGGGTTATCATGGGTGTTTAGAATTGTGCTGTCAAGATTGGAAGGCCATCCCACCGGGAGGCACCATTGTAAGAAAACGCTTTGGAAAGCCAATGGTAGGGTTCTCGGAATTTGGCTGGAGACAGATCTCCAAGGGAAAAGGAGATGGGAGGTCAAAGTGAGGGCTTGTGGATTAAAAAAAAAAACAAAAAACAGGAGCTACGCTGCCGTGGGAGGTTCTCAAACTTCAGTGTGCACCAGAATCACCAGGGCAACTCGTGACAAATGTAGACTCCCGGTCCCCCTCGGATTCTACAGGTTGGGGCCGACGTGCATTTTGAAAAAGCTCCTCTGGCTGCGCTAGTGCCAAGGCATGACTTGGAGTTTAGCTCCCTTCGGCCCTGGCCTTTAGCTCCTCCACACTTCGAGGTACAAAACGGGCGTTTCTCAGTGTCGGCAAAGCGCTCTTCCCACCTGACAGCAGCTGCAGCCCCTCCCGCTCCGGTCGCCGGGGACCCGAGTGGGCCCCACGTGGCGGTCCCGGGCCCCGAGGCGCCGCCAGAGCTGTGGGGCCGCGCAGGCAGCCGACCGGCCCCATCCCCCCCGCGAGTCTCCGCTCGGGGACACCAGCCCAGCGAACTGGCCCGAGAAGACCCACAGGGCCCGCCTCCCCGACCCGCGGCCGCGGCGCCCTGCCCGCATAAACCTCTGGGCGGGTCTCTATGGTGACTGACTGGACGCCGTGGCCAATTATGCCCCGGCGCTTGTTTGTTTCCGCCCATCCCTCCCTCTGGGCCTATGCTTCTGTGACTGACAGTTCGTCCGGGGCGATGTTACGTAAGGGGAGGGTCAAGTGCGGCCCCACCCGAAAGGAGATGATTTGATTGGCAGAACGGAGCGTGGTCGTCCCATCGTCCCCGGAAGAACGTCCTTGACGGGCAAGTGTAGGAGCCAGTTGGCGCCGGGAGGCTGAGCGGAAGCGTCCGGGATCAGGAGCGCGGGGCAGGGGGCGGAGCCTGACGCCGAGGGCAGGGCAGGGCAGGGCGGGGCGCGGTCAGGGGCCGGGCTGGCGCAGCGGCAGGAGATGCTGTCCGGCTGCGGCAGCGCTCGGCTGCCGGGAGCTCCGCGTTGAAGGCACCGGGCTGAGGCGCACTGCCCGGCAGGCTGGTAGGTACTCGAGGTCTGAGGAGTCCATAAATCCGGGCCGCCAGCCTCTTCGTGCTCGGCATTTGTCTGCCCTGCCAGACGCTCTCGACTCTGTGCGACGGCGGCCGCGCTGGGACATGGCCGGGCCGGGCACCTGTGCGCGTTTGCAGGCACCTGCTGCGCCGGCCGCCTCGGAGCCCGCAGTGGAGGCGGCGGCGCTTGCTGGGCCGGGCCGGCCTGAGGCAGGGAGGCGGGCCCGGCTGGCTCGCCCCGTCTGGGGCCCGCCCTCCCCGGCTCTGGTCCCCCGCTTCGCGCACAGGCTGAGGGGGGCGTCGCCGAGCCCCTGAGGCTCTCAGCCCCCCACCGAAGGGGCTCGCGGGCCCCGGGCCAGTCTTGAGCTACCTCCGAGGCCAAGACATGGCCCCCTCCTTGCATCACCTCGAGACAGGTTTGTCCAGATTACTTGCGTGTTCGGAGACGGGTTTCCGCCCCGGGCGAGGGTGCCCGTCCGAGGCCGGGTGCTGGTCCTGGCTGTCCCCAGCTAGCTGGCCGGGGACTGTTTTCATCTCTTCTCCGGGCCCTGCCCTGTCTCCTCTTAACATGGAATTTCTTAAGCCTGTTTTCGGGGTGATGTGTTAAGTAGAGGCACCGTGGTACAGAGGAGGAACAGCAGCATCCACGTCGAGTTTTAGCTCTGCCATGTATGGATCCTTTGCACAGGCCAAAGATCAGACTTCTCAGCTGCATGATATATAGAGGAATGCAATCAATCATGTTTTGTTCTCGGGGCCAAACAGGCAGAAATTCTACAATTGTTTCCCAGTTACAAGGATGTAGCCTGTGCCTTCCTTCCATATGTGTCATTCTTATTGGAACATGTCATGCTGTGCTTGCAGTAGACTGGATGTAATAAATAGTATAGTTCTTGAAAAGTGTGCTATGGTTACTCGTGATTATGTTGCTGCTGGAAACATTGGATTAAAAGATCCATCGCAAAGTGAGGCAGCAACAGATGATACATCCTGCTTAAATATAAGAAGAACTGGGGGCAAGTTTTTTTTGATTCTTAAAGGCGAAGACATAGGATCATAAGGCATTATAGACTTGAAGCGCGTTTACAGGTTTGCTCCACCCCAGTAAATTTCTGTGGTCGTGAGCACCACTGTGTCCCAAGGGGTTGGGGTACCCTGTTATATCAGATCTGCCATAGAGGACAGTGGGGTGCTGCATATTGCTGCTAGATCTGAAAATCAATGTTTTCATTTGAGCCAAACAGGAATGTGCCTCCCACAATTTTTGATGTCCTATTTTCGATGTGTCATAGTCACCTTTAAAGGCAGATTTGCACAGAGGTGTTGCTACTTATTGGTTGTAAATCAACATTGTTAGTGGAAGAATCAGGATCCTCATTCCTGTGATTTAATTACCAGGTGGCATTATCTCTCAGAAAGCAAAACAGCAGTAATAGGTATGGAAGTCCTAGTACCCACCCATGGGTGTCATAGGCTCCTGAGAGAAAACAAATTATTGCTGATTAGGGACATCTGGAACATGGTCTGCTAATGATTTGCTTCTTAAGAATTTAGGAAAATGTTACTAAGTTTTGACCTTTTTCACCTTCAACCTTTTGATTGGTTCAAGTAGGCATTCAGAAAAGGAGCTGTGCTTTAAAGGTAACAGAGCCTGGGGGAACAGAGCAGAGAAGCTGCTGTTCTTACAGCCGAGCTTGGCTGGTTTTCCTTTGCTTCTTCATATTTTTAGTAAATGACCCACTGACTTTGTGACCTTTAAGACATGCTTTCTTAATCCACTACTTGGAGCTCGGGGTGAAAGATCTGTGTTTGTGAAATGTCTCTTTTGCACTCCTCTGTGGCATTTCTATTGCTTGGCAGTTCCTTTAATGCCTAATTTCTGTAGAGTTTCTGTAATCTTAGCAATTGAAAAAGGCAGTTTCTTGGGATGGTACTGACAGGACTCACATAACCCCCGTCCCTTTTCTTACTGATGTACGTATGCTCTGCCTTCTCTGTTTACTCTTATTTCTTTGGTTAATAGCTTTGCTGGAGGAATAATTTTGTACCTAAATGAATGGAGACAACTCTTGAATCAGCCACCGTGGATCTTTATCATTTGTTCCCATGTCCCTGGGAGCAGTGATACAACGTCTGTGTATGTGGGTACAGGGCATTCTGAATTTGGCTTTCCCATTAGTTAAATGCCTAGATACGCTAGTGGCAACTGTTGTCTGTGTCTTCTGAATTTCTGGCACCAAAGCTGATCTGTGCCATTGATTATTCTGAATCCCGGCAAGGGACCTGGTGCACAGATTCTTGTAGACTTGCTAAAGGTGTGAAAGAAACTGCAGCTAGAAGGGAGTATAGAAAGAAACTATTTCTGAAGATGCCCGAAGACATTTTCCTAGATTTTTATAACTATATGTTATATAATATTGTATCTCTAGGGTATCAGATTTAGTTCTTAACAACTTCAGAAGTCTTATTAAACTGTCGGTGTTGGTATGTTTCTGTGTTTTCTCATCTTGTTTGAAGGTAAAGTGAATGCTGAGGAGAGAAGAGTTTGATGACACAGACCGCTGAATTTCTTTGTTTGGAGTACAAGTTATGAACCCTTTTTGGAGCATGTCTACAAGCTCTGTACGCAAAGTAGGTATAGTCAATAAACTTAGTAAGGAAACCCATTTATTTGCTTCTCTTTCAGAAAAGAGGATCAGAATACAGGCCAAAATAATCCATACCTGTACCTGTAATCTTACCAAAATTACCTGTTTTTCTAGTTTAGGTTTTACTTGAGAGAAATATTTTGTTGGTTAAAGTCAGTTTCTGAGACTGAGATTGCATCTCAACCAGAAATTGTTCTGGTAATCACAATTCTTTACATTTATACATGATGAAATTTGTGACATAGTATGATAGTAGTTTTTCTATTAAACGTTAAGATTCAATGGTTAGGACAGCTTTGGGAAAGGCCAGTCTAATATGATCAAGTCAGACTTGAGGGGCACTAATGTTTCTAAATAAAATGTTATTTTAAAAATATTATATTTTCATTTTAGGAAAGCTTAAAATAAACAATAAGAAAATAAAAATAACCCATAATCCCACATCTAAGAGAACATCACTATTACTTTTTTCTATGCACATGATATATATATATTTTTAATATAACTAATTAAACAGCCTTTGGTTGTACTTAAGCCAAGGAAGTACCTACGAGGTGGTAGTTTAGTATGATTCATGTCAACCTTTGTCTTTGACTAAGGATGGCAGTTTATGCTAGTGATATTTCAAATGTGGAAACATACCCATCAGGGACAGGATCAAAATCACATGGGAGAGAATAGCTTCATTCTCTGTTTCTAACCCAAGTGCTAACATCAGGTTGTGACTAATTTGTCATCTATATATATGTTTTTTCTTTAGCTTCTTAGCACCTGACCTTCGATAGCATCTAAGTGCAAGGGAATTTTTCTAGTCTTTATATAGTTGTATAATTGCTTAGTTACCCCTTGTCCTCTTTTGGGAGCCACTAGGAGAAACCATTGCTTTCTCTGTTTCAATTAATCCTATGAATATTGATGGTATTGTCCTTATAGGGTGCACCTAATTAAAGGGTTTCCCTAATGCTTTAGTCTTGCTTCAGCTTTGTCTGCTCTTTATATGACCAGCCTGCTCAAAGGACTTTCAGGTCATCTTGAACCCGGTGTTGGAATGTCCTTGTAAAAGACTAATTCCAGCTTTTACATCATGGAGCTAATACTGTACTCTTGTGAGTTAAGAATCATCATAACAAATATTCTCACAACTCCATCTTGAATAGCGATCTGATGGTGAAGAGAAGACATTGACAGGGGACGTGAAAACCAGTCCTCCACGAACTGCGCCAAAGAAACAGCTGCCTTCTATTCCCAAAAATGCTTTGCCCATAACTAAGCCTACGTCTCCTGCCCCAGCAGCACAGTCAACAAATGGCACGCATGCTTCATACGGACCCTTCTACCTGGAATACTCTCTTCTTGCAGAATTGTAAGTTCTTGAACTATTTGGTTAAATTATGAATGATCCTTGAAGTGAAGAATCAAATGTATTCTGATGGATTCAGTCATTAATCTTAAAGGTCAAAACCATCCCCCTCCAATATCAGCCTTAACAAATATAGAACTATGGAGGCTATTGCTGGTGATAAAATCTTTCCTGGCCAGGCACGGTTGCTCACACCTGTAATCCTAGCACTTTGGGAGGCCGAGGTTGGAAGACTGCTTGAGGCCAAGAGTTCGAGACCAGCCTGAGCAAGAGTGAGACCCCATCTCTACAGAAAAGTTAACCGGGCATTGTAGAATGCACCTGTAGTCCCAGCTACTCAGGAGGCTGAGGCAGGAGGATTGCTTGAGCCCAGGAGTTTGAGGTTACAGTGAGCTATCTATGATGACACCACTGCAGTCTAGCCTGGGCAACAGAGCAAGACTCTGTCTCAAAAAAAACACAAAACTTTCTTAACCAAGATGTAGGTAATGTTATATAAATATCCTCTCTTAAATATGATTCTTATTTGGAGCTTAGGTAAATAAGGTTTAAAGGCAGATGTGTGCTTTAATTTCCATGTCTGTTTTGGAGAGTAAGAAAATGAAGAAACTAAGATTTGTTAAGAACCTGCAGTAGACCAGGAACTTACTAACTTAAAATTTGGTCTTCCTTTATATGAAGAGAGGCATTTGCCTCCTAAACAGGTTTTAGAGGATGTGCCAGTGGGAGGGTGGCAGTCTGTCATTTCTGGGGTCAGACAACTCACTGCCCATCTACAAACACATCTGGATGATTGTGCTCGATTTTGGTTATCACCCTATAGGAAGAGAATCCCAGTAAGGAGAGGTCAGGAGATCAATAATAATTGAAAGAAATGGAATGCCATCTTAAAGAAGAGAAATCTTAAGTACTTATTAAAGCTGTCTTCATATATTTGAAGGGCTGTCATTAGAAGTGAGTTGACTTATTCTGTATGACCCCAAAGGCAGGACTTGGCAATTATAGGGAAGTTACAAAGATTTGGGTTCCACGTGAGTAAGAACCTGCCTGATCAGAGAAGTCTGCAGTTAGACTGAGGTTACAGCTATGTATAGAGTGCAAGGAGCTGAGCACTTGAGCAGAGATGGTTGTGATGACACGGCCTCTGGCACACACGTAGGAGCTAGGCTCAAACAGCACAGAGTCAGATGGCATTTGATATAATAATTTATTAAAAGAACAGAAAGTTTGGAGAATTCCCCAGATTTCTATCATTTTAAAATTCCTTTGTATATGAAGTTATATTAAAAAGCATCCTTGATCCCTCCCTCAGCATACTAATGATGTAATGGTCAGAGGGTCCGAGGCCTCAGTGTAATTGGCTGGGTGTGATTTGGTAGCAATGGTCCCCTTAGCTTTATATAATGGAAGGCTTGTGTTTATAGATGGGCAGTGAGTTGGACAGGCTTCTATTGTAGTGATTAAATCTGCTGTCTGTATTAGAACACTGAATTGCCTTTTCTGACAAAACTCACTATAGTAGATACATCTGGCAGCCATGTTGCTGTTGATATGCTGAATTTCAGTGACTTAAAAATGGAATAGACAAATTAGAAAATGATTAAGTATGATGGCAAATAGGTAATAAAAATGATAAACTGAGGCCCAGTAAACTAGTTCTTGATGAAATTCAGGATTGGCAGGTTAGTGTGTTTTCAGGCCCTAGGTAAACGTTTTGTTTCAAGGTCTGGTCACAGCCTGTCTTTTTAGGCTCATAGCTGCAGTTGCAAGGAACATAGCAGAATGGCTATTGGTGGGTAACTAGGTCCCAGAAAAACCAGTGAGGCCCTTGTGTCAGTAGACTTGTCTTCCCTTGTTTTTAGCACTCAGTTTCATACTCCCTAGCAAGCCCCACGGAGTTCCAGTGTCTGCACTGGGGAGTCACTTTGAGAGCAGGGTGTGTGAACGCCTCACTTTGATGCTGCATTCACCAAGCAACACTGAACACTGCCCTCTGCTGCGGGATCTGGTGATTCAGACTTAAAATGGCGAAAGATTTATACGATCTGAGGAGAAACCAGACTATTGGTGATTCACACTTAAGATGACAACTGAATGACAGCAATTTCATGGAATCTTCATTTATTTGTAATTACCTAAAAATGTATTGAAAAGCAGTTTTTCAGTGTGTAAGATCTATCATCTCTGGTCACAAAAGAAATTAATTTTATAAATACTCTCATTGACCTAAAATTGAATGTCCAGAGCTTACCTCAGGTTGCATTGTACAGAATTACCTGTGAGCTGGTTTCCAGGATGATGTTTTGGAAGAGCTGATGTTTGGGAGGAAAACTTGATTATTTTATATCCCTGTTTGATTTTAGTTTCTTAATACGGGGCTTTTTGTTGGCTCGCACATTTCTCTGTGAGCTTCTGTCATGAAGCCAGTAAGTAGGCAGCAGTCAAGGCCGCTGCTCAGAGCTATGTCAGGAGAGAGATCGTGATAACTCGGCTTGTATGGTTTGAGCGTCAGCTGCACCTTGAGGGACCATTTATTGTCTCAAAAATGAATGTGAGGGGATTCGATCTGTATGTGTCATTTATATCCATACAATTATTCTGCTTTTGTTTTAGTACCTTGGTTGTGAAGCAGAAATTACCAGGCGTCTATGTGCAGCCCTCTTACCGCTCTGCATTAAGTAAGCCAAGGATTCACTCTTAATTTTTAGCATATTGGGTTCCTCTCGCACAAATTTAGGCCTTACCCGTTTTTATTTTTTCCTACAGTGTGGTTTGGAGTGATATTTATACGGCATGGACTTTATCAAGACGGTGTGTTTAAGTTTACAGTTTACATCCCTGATAACTACCCAGATGGCGACTGTCCAGTAAGTTGGAGACAGAGTCTGGCTTGGTTTGTGGGTCAGCAGCGGGGAGGTTAAGGGGCTTAAAGATTTCTTGGGGTTTTTCCTAATACATTTATGATTTCATTTTCCCAAAATGTTTGTCTACCCACTGTTCTTCCAAGGGCATTCCTGTGCTCTGTTGCAGCTCGGGCATGCCATCCCTGCTTTAGCTTTGTTTCTCTGCTAGGGCGTGCGAGTGAGGCCAGAGGCTGGACTGCAGCACGTACTATGTGAATGGTGATCGTTGTGCTGCAGTTGAGAATGACTTTTTCCCCTTCATTGCAAAATTTAGTTTTACAGGAAAATGGTAAAAGTAGTTAAGTATCCCTCTTGAGGCAGATTTTTGACTTTAAACATGATTGCCTTGTTGTCCAACAACTCCTTTTACTACTGTCTCCATGGGACTCATCTCCACTGCTTCTGTTAAAGGCTGTGTCTCTCTTTAAATACAGCGCTTGGTGTTTGATATTCCCGTCTTTCACCCGCTAGTTGATCCCACCTCAGGTGAACTGGATGTGAAGAGAGCATTTGCAAAGTGGAGGTAAGTAAATAACTGTTTCTTCTAGTGACATAATACAGCAGGAGGAAGCCCCACTAATTATACCATTTCCCTTTAGGCGGAACCATAATCATATTTGGCAAGTATTGATGTATGCAAGGAGAGTTTTCTACAAGATTGATACAGCAAGCCCCCTAAACCCAGAGGCTGCAGTACTGTATGTTACTTTTGCTTTGTTATTTAAGATCAATTTGAAGATGCAGCTAAGTAGATTAAGTTGGTAACTTTTTGATTTAAACTTTTAACACAGGTATGAAAAAGATATTCAGCTTTTTAAAACTAAAGTGGTTGACAGTGTTAAGGCGTGCACTGCTCGTTTGTTTGACCAACCTAAAATAGAAGACCCCTATGCAATTAGGTAAGTGGTACATCATCTACATGAACTGTCCTTTCCTGTACTCTCACCTTCCATTTTCTAGATGTTCTTAGAATGGGAATTAAAAGGCATGTGCATAAGCTATTAGCTTATATCCTTTATAACTTGGTGTCATCTCAGTTTCTGATACCTCTTAGGCTCTAAGATGGCTTAAACAAAAAAACTATATATCTGGCATGCTGTGCCAATAGCAAGTTGTGACTTTGGTTTTCCTAAGGATCTTTGTAATATGCTCGTTTATTGACGTGTCAGAGTCCTGACATGTTCAGTTTTAGCTGGAGTACCTCTTAAACTGCCATATCCCCATCAACATTCAGATTTGATAAAAGGAGGGAAACTGAGTGGTGTGAAAGTGGTAGGCTATTGTAGCACTGTGACAGTTGATCTTGGGGACCAGTGTCTGGAGGACTATTGACTACTGAAGAATTGGTGATTTTGTTCTTTGGCAACATTGGTACTGCTTGGGGAGGCAGAGGAGGATAGTTGTTAAGAGCCTGGACTCAGCAGATGGACTGGTTGACTTTTGTACTTGTTAGCTATATTGTGCCTTGATTTCTTAATTTTTAAATAATAGTACTTTAGGGGTGAGGCTTAAATGAGATAATCCACATATATGGGATAGTTATAAGAAAATCAATTAAATAATGTCTAAGACATACACGTTGACAACTGATTTAAAGATTACGCTTTAAAAGTACCATTCCTTGTTAAGTCAGGGAGATTGGCTTAATTATTGAAAAACATGTTATATACGTTTAGTAAGTCAAACCACAGTTTTTAAATATTTTTCTCTCCCTTAAGCTTTTCTCCGTGGAATCCTTCTGTACATGATGAAGCCAGAGAGAAGATGCTGACTCAGAAAGTAAGTAGGTAACCATTTTGAAATGGCTAACTCACGGTTTCTTTTCTATAATGTCTTCATTGGAGAATGCTCATTACCGAATAACTTTTTGGGAAACAAGTTTGTACAGTACTGAAATCTCCTCATCAGTCTTTTTTTTTTTTTTTAATGTCTGTTTTTGATTGTGCCTAGAAGAAGCCTGAAGAACAGCATAATAAAAGTGTTCATGTTGCTGGCCTGTCATGGGTAAAGCCTGGCTCAGTACAACCTTTCAGTAAAGAAGAGAAAACAGTAGCAACTTAAGAGATGGTGAATCTGGTGCACCGTGCACTTTCCTGCTGGACTCTGGCCTAGTTAAAGCTGACCAATGGCAAAGGACTGCCGGAAGAGTAAAACTGTGTGAATAATGACTGATGATCAGTGTTTTCCATGTATGCATAGGTTCTAACAGCAGGTTTTGGAAACCTCTAAGTAATACATTACTTCTGTCAGAAGTGTCTTAGGGTGGTTATCTAGTTCAGTACTCCAAATTATTGGGGACCTTGAGGCTTAAGTATTTTTCTGAATATAATGCTAAAGGTAAGTGGCACTCATTTAAACTAATAGAGCAGACAGAATTCAATACTATTTAATAGTTTTTAAATCAGTGGTTTCACTTGTACATACATATGTTAGGAAGCGGAGAAGAGAGGTATGGAGAGAGCAGGTTCCATAACTCAGCACTTTTAAGTGGAAGATGTTTGAATCTCAGTCTTCAGCCTGCTGTCTTACTGATTTATAAACTGTTACCACCGAGAAAGATATTAGTCAAGTGAGAAGAAACCAGAACGCTTGTTCATAGTTGTTTTTTTTTAAAGCAAATTACTTACTGTATTTTTATGGCAGGAGGGAGAAAAAGTGTTAAAACAGTTTCTAATGAAGTCAGATATTTAAATGATGAATGACTAATGTGTTTAGTAGAGACAAAATAAACCAATAAATGATTGTTCTTTGTCATTTATACAGGAAATTAAATGCCTTTTTCTCGATATAACTAAACAAAGACTACTTTATAAATGCTTTATTGAAAAATACACTTATCTTCATATAAAATTACAGTAGCAGTAAGTATCTTGAGAGGTTTTATAAATATTTTTGCAGAACACTATTCCAGTTGAACAGTGTAAGTTCCATATTTCTTTCAGAGCAATATGAAGTTACCCAGTAACTTTGTTTATACTGATTCAATTTATAATTGAATTTTCTCCCTAATAAGATTATTAATTCAACTTTAAAACTGCTGGAGCAATAGTGATTAATAAAGGTACATAGATATTTCAATGGCTGTTAAATAACATCTTCTAATTGTATAAATGGTACTATGTACTAATAAAAACCTAAATTCTCCAACTTATTTTTTTAAACTGCCAGGAATACACCCAAAAATATATATCACCTTAATAGACACGTCTTTTAGACAACTACCTCCTAAAGGAAGAAGTCATAATTTTTCATATTAATCCCCTCAATTCAACTTGATTGAAATCTTTACTTAGCCAGCTGATTCCTATATAACAACAAAAAACTGGAGAATTTAAAACATATACCCCAAAGGTGGCTATGGGGGCTTTAACAGTTTAAAAAAAGTACAAAAAGCATTAAAGAAAATATTGGATGTTTAGCCTGGAAGTTTTGTACTTAATAAAATTCACATTGTAGAAAGTGCTATCACAAATATACAGCAAAATCTGGGTTACAAAATCATGCATTTTACAGCCCTAAAGTGCCACCATTTATACAGGTTCATTCAGACATTGCACAACTGAACAATCAAGCACTGCATCACACCTAATGGGGAAAGGGAAGAAGTGCACAAAGGGAACAGGAGACCTGGGCTAATGACCTGGGACCTCCAAATCTGGGTGTGCTCTCCTTTGTTCTGTTTTAGGACAAAATACCTAAGTTTTGTTTTGCTTTTCATGAGGATGGAGCTGACCAGAAAACAGGAATGAATTTGAAATATAGTCCCTCTGTTGGAGCATGTCAACAGAGACCTCTGACACTCATATTTGAGAACACTTTGTCCTCTGTAGTACTTGTAAAAGCTTTGCCAAAGAGATAAAAACCCAAGTTTGGATTCTAAGCAGCCTTGATGGTAAGCACTGAATTGGCAGGGGAAAAGGCAGTTGGGATGAATGAAGATATCCTATGGATACTGGAAGGAGTCAATCCAATTTCTCATAAAAATGTCCCTTCATGTTACTAACAGGCTGTAATTGACTGGCTGGATTAAGGAAAAGAGCTCCATAATCTAGATGCAAAGTGATGCCGCTAAACAGTTTGTGGAAAGACAGTTTCAATGCAAGAGACTAACCTCAGTGGGAACCTCGGTCATTGGCTACATCTTGGAGACGGCGTAATAAGGCAGAATGATTTTCCGGGCAAATTCTTTTTGCAGGTGATTCACTTCCATCTTCCAAAAGAATCCCTCTCTTTTTAGTTGGAGTTTCTCCTGTCCGTATCATACTGTTAATTTCTCTCAGTCTCTATGATGGGGAAAAAATAGATATTAATATAAAACTTGAAAACGCTAATGCACATAGCTCAGTATTAAGTCAAAAAATCTCAAATGAGTTTTAAGCAGTTTACCTGGAAGAATTTGAACACCCTTAACAGAGAAAAGAAACACTATTATCTTGCCAATTTCACTTAGCTGGCTGAGACTGATGACTATTTGGGTAAGAGCTGAGTATTTCTATTTTTAACAAGCTCCTCCATAGGTGTTTTGCTATATACATTTCTATAATGTATGAGTTCACAAATCTGATTTTTTTTATTTTTAGAGCATTACATTGCTATGCCACATTTAGTCACTTAGATACACATCCATATTTCTTTTTTAAAAACTATGATTTTGGCTGGACGCAGTGGCTCACACCTATAATCCTAGCACTTTGGGAGGCCAGGGTGGGAAGACGACTTGAGGCCAGGAATTTGAGTTCAGCCTGAGCAAGAGCAAGACCCCATCTCTACAAAAAAAAATAAACATTAGCCAGATGTGATGGCACATGCTTTGTAGTCCCAGCTACTTGGGAGGCTGAGGCAGGAGGATAACTAGAGTTTAAGGTGACAGTGAGCTATGATGATACCACTGCACTCTAGCCCAGGCGACAGAGCAAGGCTCTGTCTGAAAACAAAGTTATGAATTTTATACAATATTATGCCCTTTTTTTCAGTCTAGAGTTACTCATTTTTTAGTAGACATTCTCAATCAAGATTTCACTAGAGAAGTAAGCCTTAATTTCCTAAGGGTACCCATTGTAGGTTACAAATTAGTAAGATCTAGAATGGCAATAGTTATATATGAATATTACCCTTGAGAGAATTGAGAAAAGTTACTCAAATTATTTTCTATGCAGTGGCTCAGCTGAGGACCCACGACTGAGAAAGGTGTTGCCAGAAAGACTGGATCTCTTTACAGTGCCTTCAGTACTGAGTTTCCCCAAAACCCCTAAAAGTCTTTTATCACACTGTTTTCTAGTAGTTTGTTGGTTAAAATTTTTTTCATATGCTGCTTCATTATCCATGTTTCCTTATAGAAAGCATACTGAACAAATTCACATATGTTTATTATAGGAAATTGCAAACATCCAAAAGTAGATGCCCATCACGTGCCCATCACCTACCTAAACAATTTCAGCCAGTCTTATTAGATGTTGCCCCATCCCCCAAATTATTTTAAAGCAAATCCTAGACATATTTTATTCATAACATTTGTTACTTTTTATTCTTTACTTTGAAATAAACTTTTTTGAGGTTGTAAATAAAATCACCCATGTTCTTTATTATCAGCATATGCACCTTCACAAACCTTAACTGTCTTAAGAAAACTTTCCTTCAACCCCTTCTCTACCCTTTTGCCTTTCTAAAAGTCTGGTCTGCTATCTCTACAGTTTCCCATTTACTTGAATATTCCTCATGTTGTTCATTGTATACATTAATTGTTAGCTGTATATCATATATACATTATACACTATATATTATACAATGTATAATTATATAACTTAATATACATACCACATGCATGTATACATTAATATATAATATACATTGTATATTCTGTTATGTACATAAAGTTTATATATTATAAAACTATCTTATACACCATTATTTATACAATATATACACAATAGTTTAAACACATTCTTATTCCAAAACAATTCATATAAAATATACCTAGATTCCTTATCATCACCCAATCCCCAGAGATACCTATTACTATTCATCCAATGAACAAATCGGGCTGATGTCCTTTTTCTAGGAATGCACTTATTCTTAGAAATGTAATACTGTGTATTAGTAGGTTTTTTTTTTTAAAATAATGGTATATTGTGTGCTGTTTGGAATAATTTTACCATCAAAATTGTCTTACGTCATCCCATATCAGTAGATACGAATCCATCACATCTCTTTAACTTCTATATAGTATTCTATAGCGCATCTTTATCACAGGCTAATCCCCTATTGTTACTATAAGCAATGCTACTGTAATTTATTCTTCAACAAGCTGTACCAATGCACTGAAATTACCCTGAAAAGTGTCACTAATGATCAATCTTCATCTTAAGTGATCTTGTGTGATATTTGATAATTCTTTTCTCCTGGTAATGTAAATGTTAGTATAGTTTGGTTCTTTGTAATAGTCACTCTTGGTCTCACCTATCACCTATTAAGTCATGATGACAAAGCTGTCACCAACCAACCATCTAATAATTGCTGCCATTTACTGCAGAAACTCCCAATTCTGTGCTAGAATTTGTTTTGAAACCTCCCCAGATGGTGATAATATAGAGGCAGGAGCCAAAACCACTGATCTGGATGCTTAACCTTTTTTTTTTAAACAAAAAAAAATTTTACTTCTGTAAAAGTAAAATTCACTCTTTCAAGGGTGTACTTCTGCATGTTTTGACAAATACTTATAGTCATATAAAACAGTTCTTTAACTCCAAAAGATTCTCACATGCCCCCTTGTAGTCATCCTACCAACAAACCACCACTGATATTTCCTGTCCCTATGGTTTTGCCTTTTCCAGAATGTCACAGAAGTAGAATATATAGTAAGTAGCCTGCTGAATCTAGTGTCTTTCACTTAAGCATTAATACATTTAACATGCATCTACATGAGTGGATCAGTTCTTTTTACTGCAAAGTAACAGCCTGGATACACTACAGATTTGTTTATCCATTAACCAGTTGAAGGACATTTAGGTTGTTTCTAACTTTTTGGCAGTTAGGAATAAAGTCACTATAAACGTTCATGTACATGTTTTTGTATAAACAGAGGTTTTCATTTCACTTCAGTAAATACCTAGGAAAGACATTGCTGGTTGCACGGTAAGGCTATACCATTTTGCAGTCTTACCAGCAATAGATAAATGTTCCAGTTGCTCCACATCGTTGCCAGAACTTGTTAATGTCTCATTGTCTAGATTTTAGCCCTTCTAACAGGCATGTAATGGGTGTGTTCAAATAGTGCCCACTTTGACATTGGTGGTTTTCCTACTGAATTTTGAGAATTCTTTGCATGTTGTAGATATACAAATCCTTTATCAGATATGGAATTTGTAAAGATTTTCTCACAGTTTGTGGCTTTTTTGATTCTCTTAAAGTGTCTTTCAAAGAGCAGAAATTCTTAATTTTGAGGAAATCCATTTTATCAATGTTTTATAGATTGTGCTTTTGACATATCTAAAATTTTTCCATAATACATGTTAACCAAGATTTTCTGTGTTTTCTTCTAGAAGTTTTGTAGTTTTAGGTTTTATGTCTATGGTTAATTTTGGGTTAGTTTTTGTATATGGTGCAGGGTATGGATACAACTTCTATTATTTGGTATATGGATATCCGATTGTTCAAGGACCATCTGTTCAAAAGACTATCTTTTCTTCACCAAACTGCCTTTGCATTTTTGTTGAAAATCAGTTGACTACACATGTTCTATTTCTAGACTCTGTTCTTTTCTATTGATCTGTTTCTATACATGTTTTTTTTTTTTTTAATGGCAATAGATCTAGGGGGCACAAGTGGTATTTGTTACATGGATGTATTGTGGTGAAATCTGGGCTTTTAATGTACCCATCACCAGAAAAGTGTATATTGTACCCAATAGGTAATTTTTCATCCCTTATTCTCCTCCCACCTCCCCCTTTCAGTCTCCAATGCCCTTTATATCCCCGATCACACATACCTCTAGCTTAGCTCCCACTCATAAGTGAGAACATGCAGTATTTGGTTTTCCATTCAGAATTACTTAAGATAATGGCCTCCAATTCCATCCAAGTTGTTGCAAACGATGTTTATTTCATTCTTCTTTTATGGCTGGGTACTATTTCATGGTGTGTGTGTATATATATACATACACACCAAATTTTCTTTTTCCACTCATCAGTTGATAGTGACTTAGGTTGATTCTGTATCTTTGCGATTGTGAATTGTGCTGTAGTAAACATATGAGTGCAGGTGTCTTTAATGTTCTCACTGGGATAAGGTGGTAATCTCATTGTTTTGATTTGTATTTCCCCGATATTTAGTGATGATGGGCATTTTTTCATGTTTGTTGGCTGTTTGTTTATCTTCTTTTGAAAAATGTCTATTCATGTTGTTTGCCCACTTTTTAATGGAGTTATTTTGGGGTTTTTTCTTGTAGATTCTGGATATTAGCCTTCATTGGATGCATAGTTTGAAACTATTTTCTCCCATTGTGTAGGTTGTCTGTTTACCCTGTTGATTATTTCTTATGCTGTGCAGAAGCTTTTTAGTTTAATTAAGCCCCATTTATTTTAGCTTTTGTTGCATTTGCTTTTGGGGTCTTAAGTCATAAATTCATTGCCTAGGCCAATGTCCAGAAGAGTTTTTCCTAGATTTTCTTCGAGTTTTTATGGTTTCAAGTCTTAAATTTATGTCTTTAATCTATCTTGAGATAATTTTTGTGTGTAGTGAGAGGTCAGGATCCAGCTTTATTCTTCTGCATATGGCTATACGATTTTCCCAGCACCATTTATTGAAAAGGGTGTCCTTTCCCCAGTGTATGTTTTTGTCTGCTTTGTCAAAGATCAGTTGATTGTAGGTATATGGCTTTATTTCTGGGTTCTCTATTCTGTTCCACTGATCTGTATCTACTTTTATATCATGCTCTTTTGGTCACTGTAGCCTTGTAGTATAATTTGTAGTCAGATAATCTGATGCCTCCAGATTTGTTCTTTTTGCTTAGTATTGCTTTGGCTATTTGGACTCTTTTTTGGTTTCATATGAGTTTTAGGATTGTTTTCTCTAATTCTGTGAAAAATGACATGGGTATTTTGATAGGAATTGCACTGAATCTGTAGATTGCTTTGGGCAGTATGGTCATTTTAACCATATTGATTTCTTTCAATCCACGAGCATAGAATGTTTTCCCATTTGTTTGTGTTATCTGCAATTTCTTTCATCGGTATTTTGTAGTTTTCCTTGTAGAGAGCTTTTACCTCCTTAGCTAAATATATTCCTAGGTATTGTGTATTTTTTGCAGCTAATGTAAATGAGATTGAGTTCTTGATTTATTAGCTTGTTATTGGTGTACAGAAATGCTACTGATTTGCCTATGTTGATTTTTTAACCTGAAACTTTAATTAATTCCTCTGTCTAGTCACCAACACTATACTTATCTTGATTACTGCAGCTTTATAAGTCTTGAAACCAGATAGTGTGGGTCTCCCAACTTTTTCAGAATTGTTTTAGCTATTTAGTTCCTTTGCCTTTTGATAAAAATTTTAGAATCAGGTTTTTTTTTTTCCTTTTTTTCTTTTCTTTTTTTTTTTTTGAAACAAGGTCTCATTCTATTGCTTGGGTTAGAGTACAGTGGCAGCGGCATCATCATAGCTCAGTGCAACCTCAATCTCCTAGGCTCAAGTGATTCTCCTGCCTTGGCCTTCCAAGTAGGTGAGTACTACAGGCACACCCATGGCCAGCTAATTTTATTTTTTGTAGAGACAGGGTCTTGCTCTGTTGCCCAGGCTGATCTTGAACTTCTGGCCTCAAGTGATGCACTCCCATCTCGGCTCTGAAGTGCTAAGATTACAGGTGGGAGCCACTGTGCCTGGCCCAGTTTGTTAATTTATATAAATAATTCTGGTTAGATTTTGATTGAAATTGGACTGAATTTATAGGTCAGTTGGGAGAAAACTGATATCTTGTTTTCCAATTCATGAATATGATATTTCTTTATTTTCTTAGGCTTTAATTTCTCTTTCTATGTTTTTTAGAGACAGAGTCTCACTCTGTCACCCAGGCTGGAATGCCATGGCACAATCATAGCTCACTGCAGCCTTGAAATTCTGGGCTCAAGCAATCCTCCTGCCTCAGCCTCCTTAAGCAGCTGGGACTATAGGCACATGCCACCACTGCTAATTTTTTTCTTTTTTGTAGAAATGGAGTCTCACTATGTTGCCTAGGCTGGTCTCAAACTCCTGGCCTCAAGTGATCCTCCTCCTTCAACCTCCCAAGTGCTGGGATTACACGTGTAAGCCACTATGTCTGGCCTTGCACATCTTTTACGTATACCTACATATTTAATTTTTTAATGCTTATTTATGTGTTTTTAAAATGTGTTTTACTTTTTGTTCATTGCTGGAATATAGAAATGCATTTGATTTTTATACATTGAGCATGTAACCTCTCATCATAGGATGAGAGTCTAATTTTGAGGACCTGTCAGAATCATTTCCTCCAACTCCAATTGCCTTTTGGGGCTACCTTTGCCAATTTGTTTCTAGGTTTCACAAACAATCCTACTAGAACTATCATTGAAATTAGTCTAAACTTAAACTATGTAACAGTTGGAGGAAATTAAGATTTGGTCTTCCAATTCAGAAAGATTGGTATATTTTCATTTATTCCAGTTTTTAAAAATCTCAAATTCCAGTAACTTTTCAAACAAGTTATAAATTTATTCCAAGGCATATGATACCTGTTTTTATTATGATAGGAAAAATTTCCCCATTATTACATTTTCTAATAGATTTTTGCTGCTCTTTTTTGTTTTCCTCAACTTTTTAAAATATGTCAAGCCCACAGAAGCATTGAAAGAATAGTACATTGAACACCCATTTATCAGTCATTAACATTTCACCATATTTACTCTGTCATATCTATCTATTGTAGTGGACCCATTTGAAAGTAAGTTGCTAACACTGGGACGTTTCACGTCTGAATACTTTAAGCATAGTCTCTTACATGATGTAGCATCAATACCAAAGAAATATAAAAATAAATGATACATCGAAGGTCACATTCAAATTTTTCTAATTGTCCTTTATAGCAGTGTTTTTCTACGCAGGATCCAGTCAAAAGTCAGACATTGCATTTGGTTGTCATGTCTTTTTAGTTGCCTTTAGTAATACTCTCCTCACCCTCTACCATATTTCATGACACTGACTTTTGTTTTTAACCACTTTGGTACCGCGCTCACTGGCCGTGAAACCTTGCCACAGCCTGCACTCACAGTCCGCACGATAGTTTGTGCTGTGCATTGATGACGAATCCGTTTTGCTCTTGTGTGATGAGGAAAGTTTTAAATCACTGAAAGCTTGTTTTACTTTACAGGTAGCTTTACTTGTAATGTAAATCAGAATAGGTAACATATACATATATGTTTTCATTACATTATTTTTAAATGTTCACAATTTTATTTTGATAAATGCAAAATTAGAAAAGTCATATCACAGCTGTCGGCTAAAGTCGCTGTGCACGTTCATCTGTGGCTGTCAACTATAGTCGACGCTGGTACCGAAGTGGTTAAGAGTCCAGGCCATTTGTCATGGTATATGTGTTTATTTCTAAGCACTCTTTATATAATGAAGTTCGTATTTATAAAGGCCTTCCAGATCTAGTTCCCCTCCCTAACAGCATGATGCCCAGTGATCTGGCTGTGGGTCACTTCATCTGCCTCAAGAACATTGTTTCCTTCCCCTTATCTGCTTCTTCCTGAATGCCCTTCCACACCTCTCAGCAGCTTTCTAATGCTTCACCATTAAGCATTGACTCAAGCTTCCCTCTCCTTCTCAAACTGAGGCAGATGCTACCACATAAACCTATGCTAATACGACTTATCACACTGCACTGTCCAAAATGTCCATTTCTCCCCTTAGTCAAAGAGTCCAGAGGACAGAGAAACCACCTATTACAGAAATAAACCCTTGGCCAGGAGTTCGAGACCAGCCTGGGCAACATCATGGGACCCCCATCTCTATGAAAATTTTCAAAAGATTGGACAAAGGGTATGAACTCCCCATAAATAGGCCTTTGGTAGTCAGTTTAGGGATCCAAAGTTTCTTTTCCTAACTGATTTCAGAAATTAAAACTTTACAAATGGAATAAACACAAACTTCCGGCAGAATGTACAAAATGCACAAAAAGGAAAGAAGGAATAAAAATAAATCCAAGTCTCTTACCTATTTCCAATCCTAATATTCTCAAAAACAAAGCAAAAACCAAAACAAACCTTGGGTTTTGCTCCATTGGAACTTGTCACTGTTCCCTGGCAGTTCCCATCACTCTAGCGAATGCCTAGGCTTGGCATTAACCCTGGTTCTAGTATCCTAAGTATTTTGGGTTTAGTAAAGGCCAAGATTTATGTTAGGCTCACCTTTGAAGGGCTGTTGCTGAAATAGTAGAAAATCTTTTCTCGAGGAGAAAGCATTGTTTCATTTTTATGTGGGGAGATGTAGACAGGATGATTTTGAGACAACTGTATTCGGCGAGGGGAGCCTGTTCTTATAAATGGGTAGGGAGAGAGTGGAGGAGCATCCATCTGTTTAAAAAACAAAAAATTAGTACTTCTAAGAAAAAAAATTTCTAAACAGGTATTTTTGAGTGAAGAAGTATAATATAAACTTGTAGTTTTATGAATGATAAACAGTGATGTATTAGCAACAATTAAACCTAAAGAAAATCATTCTAGTAGAAAACATTTTTAAGTGCTTAGTTTGTGCCAGTCACTGTTATGAGCATTTTTTACACATTATGTCATTTCATGCTCACAAAAACTCTATAAGCTGAGAACTACTTCTGTTCCCATTTTATATAAGAGGAAACAAGAGACAGAAAGTCAAATGACTTGCAAAGTCACCACCACTGTTAAATTTTGGACAATTTGAACCTATGTAGCCTGTCTCTTATGCTACCATACTTTGCAGGGAATCTAAATACCATCTTTCCCTTGTTTAATGCTTAACAACATAGAAATTATGTTGGTTAGGCAAATTACTTCTGTTAGAGACTTCCTCAGTTTTACTTAGAGGGATTATTTGCAAAACTAGTTTATATATGGAACAGGTAACACAAATGATTCCCCATCCCTCACAAGTGAAAAAAGAATGAAGTAATCCCTGTCAGATTTACCATGTTTGCCTGTGAGTACTTCATGGCAAATGTTTTAATTTGTTTTATGTAGATGTTGTTGTAGAACTGAATGAGGTCTCCCCTCTCCTCTTCTTCCATGTCACTGTTGGCACCTGTGAGGCGAGTAGGCGTAGGAGGAGCACTGCTAGGTTGTGGCACTGGCAAGGTGCTGCTTGACCTCATGACAGGACTGGAGTCTCTACTTGCTGCACAAGGTAGAACAAAGGCTGTTAACCACAAAGTCTGCTAGTAGAGCTTGTTTTAAAAATGAAAATCTAGTAGGAAAAATGAATAGCTACCTGCACTATTTGTTAATGACAGTAAATGAGAACTCTATTCTTTATACTAAGGAACAAAGCTTAGATAGGATATTAATAACTTTACCCCCATTCCATAACCATAGCAAGGGCTTACTGAGTAGTTTCCATTAATTAGTTACACCAAGTTTTCTAGGACCTGAGCCCTGCAGTAAGCAGCACAAACCAACGATTAGGGATGGCATTTCCTTAGCATGGCTCCAGTTGACAATAATGGAACTCAGGCAAGCAGACTCTACCTGAAACATTATGCACTGACAACTTTGCCACTAAATTTAGAACTGGTATATTGTTCCAACGAACCCTTTGCCAATAAAACACTTTGATAGTTTCTACAGTATTTATTTCATTTAATAATCCTTAGTCTTCTAGGACTAAAAAATAAGAAAAGCTCCTAATTTTATTATGTAGAGTTCATAAAGATAGATCCACTTACTTCTATCTTTGTTTAGTTCTGTTGGAGAATTCTGATGGCTTCTGCTATCACTGCTGCCAGAATTTCTTCTTTTTCTTTTCCCTTTTATCAAAACACTTCTATACACCTTTACAGAGATAGTGAAAAGGGGACATAAAACTAGTATTTATTGAGTGTACCCTAGATGATAGGACCTTGACATATGTTCCTTGCTTCTCACAACAACCCCATGTAGTAAGTTATCTTCTTCAGAAGAGGTTAAGAAATACAGCCAAGGTCATGTAGTTATTAAATAACAGATCCAGGATTTATATTGGAGCCTGTCTTCAAATTCCAAGTACTGCCTACTGTACTACACAGCAAGAGTAGTACCCAACCATAAAATCAAGTCATTCTAAGTCAAATATCATGATCTGACATACTTGCCTCTCAGAGACAAACAAATGGTATTAAAGGTAAAGTGAGTTTTAAATTTTCTAATCTAGATTGAAAAGTGACATAGAAACCAAATAACTTCTTAGTTCACATCTATTAATATCTTGTTATACTCTGAATTAAGAAAGCAATCAAATATTTCATGTTGTCTTCTGAGGAAAAGAGGACTTAAAATAATCAACATGTGAAGTTGTCTGTCAATGACAAGATTAAAGCAGAGACTTCCCTTAGAGTCTTAGTTGTTTATCCTGAAAAAAAGGCCACAGAATCAATTATGGCTAATTTTATGTATTTATCACAGACTTTAAGCTTTATTTTCAACCCTGAAAGAAAATGTAGTTACCTGGCTCCGGGCCTGTGGCTGAGTCCTATAACAACGCATAATATTCTGGAAGGACTTGTCTTCTTTTGTGACCTGGCAAAGAATAAGAGTGCTCTGAGAGAGGTATCAACTTCTGGCATGATAGTGTAAGGAGTTCCATGAATGCACTCCCCAGTGAAAACTGGTGAAAATGATATAAAAATAGCCATTAAAGTCTGTGGAAGTGATCCTAAGGACATATAGCAAATGAAGAGATATCTAATCAAAGAAATCTAAAATTAAGAATAATGGGAGTCCAGTATGTGAACCAAGACCTGGAGTAGAAAACTTGCAATAACCAAAATGAAGAATTTACTAGAAGCTAGGAAAACAGATTTGATAACCAGCAAAGAAAAAAAGAATTAGCAAACATGAAGGAAATTGTGTGATCTGTGGAACAAAGAGAAAAAAGAATGAAGAAAAATAAACAGAGCCTCAGAGAAAAGCAGCACACCATTAAGCACACATATGTGTAAATGGGAGAACCAGACGGAGACGTGAGAGAGAGATGCAGAAAAAAATGTCCAAAGAAATAAAGACTAAAAGCTTCCCAAATTTATTCAAAAACATTATACATCCAGGAAGCTCAATGAACTCCAAGTAGGATAAACTTAAAAAGATCCATGCCCAGACATATCATAGTAAAAATGCTGAAAGCCAAATAATGAGAGAAAATATTGAAAGCATCAAGAGAAAAATAACTTTTCATTTACAGGGAAACCCCGATAAAATAACAGCTAACTTCTCAATCAGAAACTGTAGAGGCCAAGAGACAGTGGGATAACATACACAAAGTGGTCAATATGTACAAAAAAGTTACACAGGATCTGTAAAATACCAATTTTCAAAATTGAGTTATCCTTCAAAAATGAAGGTGAAATAAAATACATTCTAAGATGAACAAAAACAGAATTTGTTGCTAGCAGATCACTTACAAGGATTCTACAGAAATTTCTCCAAGCTACAAACAAATGCCCCTACACAATAATTTAAATATACATGAAAAAAGCCAAGAACACTGGTAAAGATAATTGTGTAATTGTAAATACAGTATAAATGCATATTTCTTCTCTTTTTTTAACTAATTAAAAAGCAACTGTATAAAACAATAGGTATTGTTGGACCAATAACATATAGAAATGTAATGTATTTGCCAAAAATAGTACAAAGGAGGCGAGCAGGAGCAAAGCTGTACTGGGCAACAGAAATGACTCCAGATGGCAACTCAAATACACAGGAACGAGTAAGAGAACCAGAAATGATAAATAATGTTAATATAACAAAAGCTTTAAATAAGTATTTACACTCCTTTCTTTTCTCAGCTTCTTTAAAAGTCATAAAATCATATCAAGTAATAATTATAACAATGGACAGTTGGATTTGTAACATTTATGGATGTAACATGTATAATAACACAAAAAGGATCAAAAGGAAAACAAGAGAGAGAAAACAAGGTACACTTCTATATCCCACTGGAATTTAGTATGAATCTGAAGTTGATTTTTGATGAATTAAGATATATATGTGGCCGGGCACGGTGGCTCACGCCTGTAATCCTAGCACTCTGGGAGGCCGAGGCGGGTGGATAGCTCAAGGTCAGGAGTTCGAAACCAGCCTGACCAAGAGCGAGACCCCGTCTCTAAAAAAAAAAAAAAAAGATATATATGTAAGCCCTAGAACAACCACTATACACACACTCACACAGTGAAAAAAAATCACTGAAATTAAAATGCTGCACTAGAAAATGTTCACCTAATACAAAAGGAAAGCAGTAAAGGCAAAACAAAGGAACAAAACCACATTAGATATACAGAAACAAAGTAAAATGGTAGATATAAATACCATTATAAAGAGATCCAACTATACTGTATCTACAGAAGACACTTTAGATTGAAAACTAAAAATACTTTTTAAAGTATGGAAAGAAATACGTTATGTAGAAAGCAAACACAAGAAAGCTGCGTGATTAAATATCACACTATAAAATAGATTTTAAAACCAAAAAAGTTATTAAAGAGGAACATTTCATAAAGATTAAAGGGTCAATCCTTCAAGAAGCTGTCACAGTTATAAACATGCATGTCCCTAACAGAGCACCAAAATATATGAAGCAAAACTGAAAGAAATGAAAAATTGACACTTCAACAATACATGGAGATTTCAATATCTCACTTTCAGTAATGGATAGAATATGTAGGCAGAAGATCAACAAGGAAACAAGACTTTAACGGCACTATAAAACAACTAAGCCTAATGGACATCTATAGAACACTCTACCCAAGAGCAACAGCATACATAGTCTCCTCAAATGTACTTTGAAATTCTTCAGGACAGACCATATGCTAGAGTATAAAGCAATCCTTGATAAATTTAAAAGAACTGAAATAATACAAAGTGTTTTCAACCACAATGAAATGAAACTAGAAATCAATAGAAAATATGGGAAACACAAATATGCGGAAAATTAATGATATACTGCTAAATAACCAATGAATCAAATCAAAATCAAAAGACAAACCAGAAAATACTTTGAGATGAAGACACAACATACCAACACTTATAATATGCAGCTAAATCAGTGCCTAGAGGAAATTTATAGTTGTTAATGCTTATATTTAAAAAGAAAGACATTAAGATATCAGATATCTTTCTAAAGATATAAAGATATCAAATCAATTACTTAACCATCCATATTAATAGAAAAAGACCAAAAACTAAGCCTAAGTAAGCAGAAAGAAAATAATAAAGATTAAAATATATATTATTGAAATAGAGAACAGAAAAATAGAGAAATAAAACCAAAATGCTGATTCTTTGAAAAAAATCAACAAAATTGCCAAACCTTCAGGTAGACTGGCCAAGAAGAAAGGGAGAAGACTCAGAAATGAAAGAGGAAATTACTACAAAGAATAAAAAGAGTATAAGGAAATATTATAAACAATTTTATGCCAACAAATTAGATAGCCCAGAGGAAACAAATTCTTAGAAAGGGATACACTACAAAAACTGATTCTAGAAGAAATAGATGATCTGAATAGACTTACAACAAGAAAGAGACTGAATATTCATCAATGAACTACCCACAAGGAAAAGCCCAGGCCCCAGTGGCTTCACCAAACTTTTAAAGAATTAATACTGGCCGGGCACGGTGGTTCAAGCCTGTAATCCTAGCACTCTGGGACTCCGAGGCGGGCAGATCGCTCAAAGTCAGGAGTTTGAAACCAGTCTGAGCCCAAGAGCGAGACCCTGTCTCTACTAAAAATAGAAAGAAATTAATTGG
>VBSM01003206.1:7783348-7806255 GCA_008086735.1 Cheirogaleus medius
TAAAAAAAAATAAAAAAAAAAAGAATTCCAACAACTCAGTAATAAATAACCCAATTAAAAAATGGGGAAAAGATTTAAACAGATAATTCTCCAAAGAAGACATATTAATACAAATGACTAGTAAGCACATGAAAAGATGCTTGACATCATTCATCAGGCAAATGGAAATCAAAACCACAATGAGCTAGCACTTCACACCCACTAGAATGGCTAGAATCAAGAACTCAGATAATAATGGCCAACAAAGTACAATAAAAGATGCTCAGCATCATTAGTCATTTGGGAAATACAAATCAAAACCACAATGAGATACCATTCAGTAACCACTGGGATGGCTATGATAATTTTAAAAACTTAAAATAACAAAGTTGGCAAGGATGTAGAGAAATTGGAACTCTCGTGTATTACAGGTAGCAATGTAAACTGGTGCAGCTACTCTGGAAAACAGTATGATGGTTCCTCAAATGACCCTGCAATTCCAAACCTAAAAGAATTGAAAATAGGCACTGAAACAAGTACATGTGTATACACATTCACCACAGCACTGTTGCCTATAGCCCAAATATCCGTCAAGGGATGAATGGATAAACAAATTGTGGTACATCCATATGACAGAATATCATTCAGCCATAGAAAAGAATGAAGTATCCATGCTACGACATGGATAAACCTCAAAAACATTATTCCAAGAAGCCATACACCAAAGGTTGCATATTATATCATTCCATTTATATAAACTATCAAGAACAGATGAATCCATAGAGCTAGAATGCAAATTGCTGGTTGCCAGGTGCTGTGCAAAGGAGAACAGGGAGAAACTACTTAATGGGCAAGGAGTTGTACGTTGCAGGGCTGGAAACGTTCTGAAACCAGACAGAGGTGGTAAGTATGCAACATTGTGAATGTACTAAATGCCACTGAATTGTTCACTTTAAAATGGTTAATTTTGTACTATTTTCACCTCAATAAGTTATTTAAACAAAGTAATCTAATAAAAGGTGCTGAAATTAAAACCTTTATATATTGCTGATGGGAATGTAAATGGTATAGTACTTTGGAAATCAGTCTGGCAGTTCCTCAAATCGTTAAAGCATAAGAGTTAATATATGACCCAGCAATCCATTCCTAAGTACACACCCCAGAGAAATGAAAACATACGTCTACACAAAAAGTTGTATACAAATGCTAACAGCAGTGTTATGCATAATAGCCACAAAGTAGAAACAACCCAGATGTCCATCAACTGATAACTGGATAATACTGTCGAATATCTATACAATGGAATAGTATGTTCTAAAATTGTGATGATGATTGCACATATCTGTGAATATACTAAGACCATTAAGTTGTACATTTTGAATGGATGAATGATATGGTATATAAATTGTCTCAATAAAGCTGTTAAAAATGTTCTGAGTAATGAAGTAGTATCTTTGCTTTTTCAGTTCCAAATGGCACTCACCTTTGCCATCACATAAATGGCACACATTAATAACTGGTCCAGATGTCTGTCCATCATAAGTTCAGGACACTGAATTATGGAGAATTCAAAGCAGGTCCAGATTTTTTTCCGCAGTTCATCTGAAATATCTAGTTTAGCACAAAGATCCCGAAGGCGGACACCTGCTAAGTGGTAAACCTAGTAGATAAACAAAACCATTTCAAACTTTGTTTAACACTTTTATTTCCCAAGCTCATGCTCTGGGTAAGGATACATGAAAAATTACCTTTCTAAAGAAAAGTGATAAAGAGCTGGTTTTCCTGGGTCTAATATTGCTGCTGGTTAAAGGTTGGCTTTGTTTCTGCTGTTGGCCATCTGGGGAAATCTGTTGAATGGCCACTTGACCAGGGACTTGCAAAGTTGTTCCTGTCACCTGTTGAGAGCTCAGACTTCCAGCCAGGGCCTGAGCACTCAGGGGCTGGATGGAGCCAGTCACAGCTTGTGCCTGTCCTCCAACATTGACTTGGACTGGGAAGAATGTAATCCCTCCATTTTCATTGGCAATACCTATAGTTTGTTATAGAAGAAAAAGCATGAAGAAAATATTGATAGTACAAGGTTCTCCAGGCAGAGGTTTCCAATTTCTCGCTTCACAATCCCCCTCTCCCCATCACTCTTCTGTCCCGTATGGTGTCACTCCAGCCAAATCTCAGGTAGCTTTCCAATAAATGCCACCGAGAAAGAACTCAATATCCATCTCTGCTTTCTTTACCTTGTACAGGAATGGTTACTGTTTGTCCATTGTTGGCTGTGACAGTGGCGGTTGCCATGGTGACCAAAGTCTGTCCAGGAACTGGTGTGACAGAAACAGCTTCCCCAGATACATTCTGCACAGGGACAGCATTGACTAGGGGCTGTGGGGGAATGCGCCCAGGTGTCCCTCCATCAGAGGGGCTATCATTCTCAACAAAGAGCCGCCTTCTGGTAGTGCTGGCTGTTGGGGAGCTGTACCTGTCATATAGTGTGGTTGGAGAGGTTATGCCTAGGGTCAAAACAAATCGAACAAATCATTTAACTCAAGGAGACTGAGATATGGCTTCTTCCCAAGCTGTTATGTTAAAAAAATAACTACAGTGTTTGAAATATTTCATAATTTAAAAAGCAAACAAAAATTACAGCAGTGATATCATAACTACCTTCCCACTAATGAAAATTTAACACTATTGAGAGTAAAATTTTAAAAAGGAATTTTCTGTCTTGCAGTGCTCCCTTTTCCACTCCCCCTTCCCCTAAATCAAACTAGACTCTGTCCTCCACTTTTACAGGGCCTTCATGATTTAGGGGCAATTTAAGGGCTTATTCTAATTTTCAATAATATTTTTTACCATATTTAATTTCTACCTAACACTCATGTAAGATGTGATTTCACTATAAAGCCACTACTTGATAAGGGGATATGATGCTAGTATGTTATGTCATCTAGCAGCATCCCCACCTCCAGTTTTGTAAATTTTCATCTGTCTTTTTCCACATACAGAAAATTATTAAAATTCAGTAATATTCTTCAGCAAGGTAAACATAACATGGTTTAGACTTAACTAATATAGTTTATTATTTTTTTAAATAGTGCTATTGAGATATAGTTCACATACTATACATTTTACCCATTTAAACTGTAGAATTCAATGGTTTGGGCATATTATAAATTTTTAAAATTATGGTAAAATATATAACAAAATTGGCCATTTTAACCATTTTTAAGTGTACTATTCAGTGGCATTAAACACATTCACAATGTTGGGCAACAGTCACCACTATTTCTAAAATTTTCTCATCACCCCAAACAGAAACTCTATAGCAATTATGAATTAGTCTGTTTTAAAGTATTCACACCAATGTCTGAATTTGTGAGAAGCACTCATTTCTTTCTTCTGTGTCTACCTATAAAAGCTGCATCTGTGTGTTTTAAAATTTAAAAATCTATGTAGGGAGGTCAGGTCATAAGAGGCACTGACAAGAGTATATCCTAATAGACTATGGCTTAACATTTCTTAATGATACAAAAGAAAACAAACTTACTAGATTTGTATTTGGTACAAAGCTGCAGAATCAGAAGGAATACATTAAGATCATTTTCTTATAAAGTACCAAGAGACCTCAGGAAAATGGAGAAGTGGTAATTACAGATTAAAGTCCTAGTCTGTAGATTAGGAAAGGTTAAACCTCCACAGAAATAGACTGAGAAAGACCAGACAATAGATCTGTGGATGGATCTAAGTGGATAATAAGCAGAAAAATAGTTAAGCCACTATGACACCTCTCTCAAAAATGAGGACATTTTCATCTATATCATCCATATTTATGGAGTATACACTGACTGAGAGTGATTCTTGACTTTAAAACAGATCTTCTATCACCAGTGCCTATGAACTACATTATAAACATTGATCTAGAAACAAGAATGTTCTAATGGCATCCAAAGATTTAGAACTCTCTGGATTTACAGAATTGCTCTTTCAAAAAACAGTTATATCTCACATATGTAAACGTAAACCTTTCACCTGACAGATGCAAGGAGCTGCCTAAAATGTAAACCAGATGCAGAGCAAAACTGTGCTTTTCTATACTTCTTGGGCCAGCAACAGTGTCACATTAGCCACGGTAGCACATCTCTACTGAGAGTCACAGCTGAACATGCTCAGTCCTTTTAACTCACTGGCTTGTCTGTACCTAACTGGATCATGCAGCTCTATCTTTAAGACTTTTCTACTTCTCCTGATTTTAAAAGTAATAACATATTTGCCTAAAAAAATTTACGGAAATTACTGGGAATTCTATCACCCAACAATAATAATTCCTAATAATTTAATTTTTCCATTTCTACCCTTTTGTATGCTTACAGATAAATATACACTTTAAAATAAATTTATGGTATTCTACCCATTTCTTCAAGACAGGGTCTCACTCTGTCTCCCAGGCTAGAGTGCAGTGGTGTCATCATAGCTCACCACAACCTTAAACTCCTGGGCTCAAGCAATCCTCCCGCTTCAGCCTCCCAAGTAGTTGGGATTACAGGCGTGCCACCACGCCTCGCTAATTTTTCTAGTTTTTGTAGAGATGGGGTTTCACTCTTGCTGAGGCTGGTCTCGAACTCCTGGCCTCAAGGGATCCACCTCAGCTTCCCAGAGTGCTAGGATTATAGACATGAACCACTGAGCCCAGCCTGCAATCTATCCTTTTTAAAAGATACTTGTTACATCATGTATTTTCCTGTGTTCTTAAATATTCTTTAAAATCATTTCTTTTAGGTGATCCATGTGGTGCTAAAATGCATACAGTATTTTCTTCTATATATACCCTATTAACTACACTTGTAGATTTACATGAAATTTAAATCTCCAGATATTAGGCCCCAAAATATTCCCCCTATTATTTTAAACTTACTCCTTCCAAGTCCTCCAGTATCAGCACGAACTTCACTCACCCTTCTAGGAGTCAAAGGGGAGCCACCAATACAAACTTCATCTGTTCTTTCCAGGTTCTGAGGTGGCATGACCTACAAAGAATTGTTTATCCAGAATGGTAATATCCAAAAGAGTAATTTGATTAAAAATAGAATCATCATCTAAGGCAGAAGAAAAACTATCCTGACTCATCAATTATTCCACTAAATAAAATCAGCTCTCTTTCCCATTTTCATACTAAAGTTAAAAAAAAAATTTGGCAGTCTTTAAAAATTCAAAACCTGGTAATTGGATACTAACTATGGATCAACCTTCATTACTGATTTGAACAGCTAGAATATCCACCACTCTAAGAGACAGAAACTTGATCAGGAAATCAAAAAAGAACACTGAAATTTTACTCTGTCACTGAAACCCTGGGGCAATTACAAATTATTTCTGATTCTTGTTTCTTCTTTGATATGAGGTCATTGTTCCACTTTAAACCCAACTGCGACCTACACTTACTTGCTCTCTATGAAAGGATATTACACATAGACTAGATACTGATGTACTTTTCTTATAAAAAGACGTTAAGATATTTTCACAAACCTCTTCACATGTAGGAACTCTGTTTTCATTGTCTCTAATTCTTTCCCAGAGTGGGGACTCTGGTTTCCATGCCAAATGATCTAGAATCTGTTCTTCAATCTGATTAAGGTGTTTTACTACCTCTCTACAAAGGCCATCTTCTGCTCTAATAAATACTTCTATCACCTGAAATAAAGAAAAATGCCCTGGTTCATTTAATAATAATTAGTAAATATTTACAAATATTTAGACAAATAATCAAAAATTACAAGCTGAAATATTATTTTGAAACAGCCACTCTTCCTTCACTGTCTTTGTAAATAATTATTGTTTAAACTACATGTATGAATTATATAAAATCTTTTGTATAATGATGTATTTCAAAAATTTTTAAATGAAAAAACATGACTTTTTTATTGGTTAAAAATCATCATTCTTAAAATTTCAAACAAAAAATCTGTAAACATTCAACCTATGCCACTATAAAAATTAGTTTTGATTATCATATGAAAGTTAAGATAAACTCATAAGCTAAGTCAATATCAAGAAGGAAACAGCTATCAAATCAATACTTTAACTTTGTGCCTCTCTATAACATGTGAAATAGAACTTTTATTTTTTTCTGGAAGACTCTTTCAATGTTATTTAATTTTTATAAACTAAAAAAAGAAGGCTGCTATATAAGATTAGCTAGTGATATGTGCTACTTTTTTAAGTCTTCTTAGCTCATAAAATCACAGTATTGTAAAAGCCTTTATTAGATAAAGGGAGGAATCAAATGAAACTTTTACCCAAAATAGATCTTTCACATAATATGAAAATAATTTATATGTCTTAATATTCTATTTCTTCTCTGCTCCCCAAATAGAGATTAAATATGTAATTAAAAACGATAAATGTATTTAGATGTTAACTTAAACTAAATGATTAACAACAGGAATTTGGTCTCATCTATAGTTTCCTCATTATATTTTTAAAAATACCTTATAAAAATGATAAAGTGGCACATCAAATATTTCAGTAATAAATGGAAAATTCCCAGGAGGCTTGTAAGAAAAAGAGACGACCTCAAGGCAACAGGCCAAGAGTGATCTGTGGAATGCATCTTGTTCCAGAATACCCTGTAAAATAAAGTTATTAGCATTTAGAAACATTAGCCTATTCTTAAAAAACATTCCATATCAGGTCAAGTTAAATGAAAATACCTAAGAAAGTCTTATTTTCTGAGTGAAATGTGCTTATTTTCTTAACAAAACTTCTCTTACTGTATAAATAAGCCTATTTTCTAGTAAACAAAAAATATTTTTAAAAAGTGTAAGACTTAAAAACCTTACATATCATGAAATATATCTAATAAAAGAGATTACATCCCTAATCAAAACACACACACTACCCTGATGCTTAAAGAATAATGATGTGGAAAGATGTTTCAAAACAGTATTTACAGTAAGAGCCCACTGTCGTAAAAAGACAGATTAAAGGGAGGCAGGCAGGTGGCTGATTAGATGATCACATACCCAAAGTGAACATGTTTATCACAGGGTGACATAATCACAGATCATTTTTATTTTCTTCTTTTTGCTTATAATTTTCCAAGGTTATATATAAACATTTATTATTCTTTAATTAAAAAGTTAATCAGGTACCAAAAGCATAGGCTCAAAAGAAAAGGAAGATAAATTGGATTTCATCAAAATTTAGAAATTTTGTGCATGAAAGGAGACTGAACAGAGTAAAATGATAACCCACAGAATGGGAGAAAACATTGTCAAATCGTATATCTGATAAAAGATTAGTATCCAAATGCGTAAAGAACTCCTACAACTTGTCAACAAGCTGAAATATTATTTTGAAACAGCCACTCTTCCTTCACTGTCTTTGTAAATAATTATTGTTTAAACTACATGTATGAATTATATAAAATCTTTTGTATAGTGATGTATTTCAAAACTTTTTAAATGAAAAAGCATGACTTTTTTATTGGTTAAAAAACATCATTCTTAAAATTTCAAATAAAAAATCTGTAAACATTCAACCTATGCCACTATAAAAATTAGTTTTGATTATCATATGAAAGTTAAGATAAACTCAAAAGCTATGTCAATATCAAGAAGGAAACAGCTACCAAATCAAATAGCCCAAAAAGCAAATAGCCCAAATAAAAAAAGACCTGAATAGACATTTTTTAAAAGAAGATATACAAAGGGCCAACAAACACATGAAAAGATATTCAACATTGTAGTCATTAGGAAAATGCAAATCAAAAGCAGCTGGAGATACCAACGTGATACCCATTAGGATGGATATTATATTTTTAAAAAAGGAAAATAATAAATGTTTTGAGGGTGTGGAGAAATTGAAACAATTATGCATCGCTGGTGGGAATGTAAAATGGTATGGAAGTTCCTCAAAAAGTTAAATACAAAATTGCCATATGTTCCAGCAATTTCACTTCTAGGTATAAAGAACTCGAAAGAACTAAAAGCAGGGACTCAGATACTTGTACACCAATGTTCACAGCAGCATTATCCACAGTAGCCAAATGGCAGAAACAACGCAAATGTCCATCAAACAGATGAATGAATAAAGAAAATGTAGTATGTATACAATGGAATATTATTCAGCCATAAAAAGGAATGAAATTCTCATACATGCTGCAGCATGGATGAACCCTGAAAACATTATGCTAAATGAAGTAAGCCAGACACAACAGGACAAATACTGTATGATTCTATTATATGAGCTACCTACAGTAGGTAAATTCATAGAGACTAGAATAGAGGGTACCAGGAGCTACAGAGAGGGGTGAATGAGGAGTTAGTGTTTAACAGGTATAGACTTCCAGTTTGAGATGGTGAAAAAGCTCTAGAGATGGATATACTATGTTTTCCTGAAAATAAGACAGGGTCTTATATTTATTTTTCCTCAAGAAGACACCCTAGGGCTTATTTTCAGGGGATGTGTTATTTTCCCCTCAAAGCCTCAGCTTGCAGCATGCACAGGATGGCCGGGACCTGACAGGGGGAGCCGACCTTGGTGGTGGTGCTGCCCGCACCTTTTCGGTCACCTCTGGGATAGTAGCTGTCACCATGGGGCAGATGAGAAGGGCTGCTCGTCTCCTTTACCGCATGGGTTGTGCAGATACGATGCGTAGCCACGCCCATCACTAGGTCTTATTTTTGGGGTAGGGCTTATATTGTGCAAATGCTTAGAAATCCTGCTAGAGCTTATTTTATGGGTAGGGCTTATTTTCGGGGAAACACGGTATTAATAGTTGTGATTACACAACATTGTGACTGTACTTCATTAATGCCACTAAATTATAAACTTAAAAGTGACTAAAGGGTAACTGTTATGAATATTTTACCACAATTTAAAAAAGGGTTTTAAATTAAGTTACTTAGATGAGTATACAGCTATCCACTTACTATTAGTCCCTAAACTATATTTTTTATACTCTTTTGTATGTGTTCACACACACAAAAAATTAAGTCATAAAACACCTCTTTAAGTTGATACAGCCATATATAGCCATTTTTTAATATATATAAAAAATGTAAACAGTTATAAGGAATTAGAATATTGATCGGTTTTATAATTTTCTTTGAAATGTTATTTTCAAAATTACCTTTTTAAAAAATTACTTTTATTGATGTTATTAAACATAAATATCATTTATAGAAAAATCAATTCACATTTCTTAACCAGTAAAATCTAAAAAAAATAATTTCTTAGCCAAAGAGGAATGGTTGAATATTTATGTTAAAATCCTATCCAGGCTGAGCACAGTGGCTCACGCCTATAAGTCCAGCACTTTGGGAGGCCGAGGTGGGAGGACCACTTGAGACTAGGAATTTGAGACCAGTTTGGGAAACATTATCAAGACCCCATCTCTAATATAATTTTTTAAAATTAGCCAGGCCTGGTGGCACACACCTGTAGTCCTAGCTGTTTGGGAGGCTGAGATGGGAGGACGGCTTGAGCCCAGGAGTTGGAGGTTACAGTGAGCTATTATCACATCACTACACTCCAGCCTGGGCAAAAGAGTGAAACCCCGTCTCTTAAAATAAAAAAATAATGTCCTAACCAGTCAATACTCTTATTTATTCTGGCTATACAGGGCTTGAATAAAAATTCTATGTTATTTAGCAACATAAGGTTAAGCCTGAATCTTTGTATCCTTGACTATAGAGTCTTCCCACTCTCAGAAGTTATACATGATCACCCACAGCCTGCTGATGTGGGGGACTGAAAGTGAGAGGACTCAGAACACAAGTTTCCTTAGGTGCCAATCTTATTCCCTGAAAAAGCCATATGTTATTTCTTCAATAAAGCCTTTTTCGGTGGGTGGGGCAGGAAAGAAACTATGTTTTATTGTACTGATCAATACATTGGATATTTTACTCACAGATAAATCCATGTCTCCCAGTCTTTTTTGTTCCTGCTCAATAACAGATTCTAATACTTTATAGTAAAGCATCTCTGCAAAACGAAAATGTTTGCTGGTAACTTCTGTAGAAATAATTAAAAAACACAAAAAGGACACAAAAAAGAAAATAAACACTGTGGAAAATGAAGGCCCATCCCCCCACCTTCATCCACAAAATAAAATTTAAAAACCAACCCACACTTCAGACATACACATTTCTTACAATTGGTGTTTTAATTATCCCTAGGATACCTTAATTTTCTTCATGACAACATTCAAATTTTTCTAAAACTGTGAGATGAAATTTGTATATAAAGAACTGCAATACCATTCGTTAAGATTCACACCTCCCCCTTTTTTTCCTATACATTTGAACAAAACAGCTCTATACTAAGAAGTATACAATTGGTTTACTATTCCACACCCACTTAGTTCCAGTTCATGAGATCAAACAACTCCTCGACCAGGTTTGGGCATATAATAGCTATATCTTCTGTTCCTGTCTTTAATATGCTGAAGCATCACTATACTTCTATTTAATTTCCAGTTTTCAAATGAAAACTAAAGATCTGCAAATAAAAACACATCAGAAGTCCACCATGATAAAGATATCATCCTAAAATTTCTCTCTTACTGAGAAGGGCTCAGAAATCACTTGGTTGGCAGAAAAATTGGGCAGCTATATTCTAGCCTTCAGTCTAAAGGCATAAATCCTTTCCTCATATTTCTGACTCAGTTAACAGGAAAGGACTCCATATAGCTAAACTTGAAAGATGAGAGCAGTATAGACAATATAACTTTACCTTTAGCACAATTACTGAAATCATCATCTGGCTGGTAATGCTGAGAATATATCTCATACATCTCTTTCAATCTGTTAGCAATAGCCTGAGTTGGATCTCTGGAACATGTCCTAAAAAAAATAAAAAGAAATTACCTAATTTAAAGGTCATGCTGATGCCAGGAATGCTGGCTCGTGCCTATAATCATAGCACTCTGGGAGGCTGAGGCAGGAGGATCACTTGAGGTCAAGAGTTTGAGACTAGCCTGAGCAAGAGCGAGACCCCGTCTCTATAAAAAAAACACAGAAAAAATTATTCAGGTGCAGTTGTGTGCGCCTGTAGTCCCAGCTACATGGAAGGCTGAGGCAGGAGGATCGCTCAAGCCAAGGAGTATGAGGTTGCAGTGAGCTATGATGACACCACTGAACTCTAGCCCAAGCAACAGATCAAGACCCTATCTAAAAAAAACCTGAACAGAAACTATATACTTCCCAAATTAATCCAAGCGGTCCCATACTTTCTTATCAAAGGTGGTGGTATTTACCAGTTTGAGTAAAAAAAAAATTTCTTATGTGGGATTGTACCTTTTATTGCACTAAATTTAACAACCTTGGTCTGGGCCAATTTGATGTCTGTGACTGGCCTCCACTCACCCTATACATCCCCAATTACTGATGATAACCAAACTTGCCCTCACCTATTTCCCTAGAGGGCAGTATGATTCCCATTAAGAACTTCTGGAAGAAAAGAGAATGAAGGGGTATATAATCTACACTATGGACTAATATAAACTGTTACTGACATTCTACATTTTTCTCCCCAAAACAAGGTTTATTTCATTCATTTTCTTTATTAGAAAGCAATATATGTTCAAATCAGAAGCATTATACAAATTATTACCATATGGCCTTTTTTGTAACAATTATGGTTTTTTTTGTTTTTTTTTTGAGACAGAGTCTCACTTTGTTACCTGGGCTAGAGTGCCGTGGCATCAGCCTAGCTCACAGCAACCTCAAACTCCTGGGCTCAAGGCATCCTCCTGCCTCAGCCTCCTGAGCAGCTGGGACTGCAGGCATGCGTCACCATGCCCGGCTAATTTTTCTATATATTTTTAGTTGGCCAATTAATTTCTTTCTATTTTTAGTAGACACGGGGTCTCACTCTTGCTCAGTGCTGGTTTCAAACTCCTGACCTTGAGTGATCCGCCCGCCTCAGCCTCCCAGAGTGCTAGGATTACAGGTGTGAGCCACCGCACCCAGCCACAATTATGCTTTTATCTTGATCACAAATACATATATTCCTTGTAAAAATGAAGCAACTTTAGAAAATTATAAAGAAAATAAAAATCAGTTATAATTCTGTTAGAGGACAACTATTCAGTAGTCTGAATATAATATGTAGGCAGAATCTTATTTATGAACATACATACCTTTTTACACAGCTTTGCTTTTACCTAGTATCTACTGGTAATATTTAACCTCACTAATGGTACTTAAGATTAGAGAAGCTGTTATGCCTGGTTAGAAATTATAAAGAGATCTGGAAGATATAGATATTAAGATAGTTTCTAAAATGTATTTATAAAATGCATCTAAATTCAAGGCAAACAAGGTCCATCTGAAAAACATGAGTTAAGAAGAGGACATGTAGACTTAGTTTGTTGAGAGTAAATCACAATCAAGTTTGTGAATAAAGTAGACTTCATGAAAATTTAAAGGAAAAGTTGTCAGCCTTGGCATTTAATAAGCCCAACTATGAGTGGAAAATTACTTATGTGTGTATATAGGGTCTTCTTTATGCCAAACCACCAGAAATTAAATGGGGTCCTATAGGGTCTATGTCATCAAATTATACAGTTTTAGAACCAGGAGGGACCTTGGAGGTAATTTTTCAAATCAGCTTACCACAAAGGTTATGCACAAGATGAGATTCATTCTACTCTGCTTTTCACTAAAACTGACTGATATTATTACCAGTCTCAGGCAGATCAAAGGAACTAAAGGCAGTTAACTTCTTTTCAGGCTAAGGATGTCTCATAGAGCTTACAAAAGTCACAGTGGTTTTGTCTTGCTTTATGAACATGTGGAATGCTGCCAATCTTTTCAAATCTGACCCACCCTTCAGAACTTTACTCAGGTTCAATCCTTTTCACAAAGACCTTTCACACTACTGTCTTCATTGACTGACCCCTGGCCATGCTAAAATCTTAACATAGAACAGCTGGCAATAAGACAGTTTGCTACTTTATTCTACAGCAGCAGTCCCCAACCTTTCTGGCACCAGGGACCGGTTTCATGGAAGACCATTTTTCTGAGGACAGGGGTAGAGAGAGACGGAACTCAGCAGGTGATGCGAGTGATGTGGAGCAGAGACTATAAATACAGATGAAGCTTTGCTGACTCGCCCAACAGTCTCCTGCTCTGTGGCCCCCCAGTTCCTAAGTTTCACGGAAGACAATTTTTCCATGGACTGGGGGTAGAGGGTGGAGTAGGCGGAGCTCAGGCGGTGATGCACAGCCCAGTTCCTAACAGGCCCATGGACTGGTACTGGTCATGGCCCAGGATTTAGAGACTGTAGTTCTATAGTATCTACTGTTGTTAGTTAATATCTCCTGTATTACATTAAAGGAATCTGAAGAAACATGGTCTTCTATTTATACATCTTATATTGCTAGGTTCTATACGGACTAATAACCAGACTAAGCATGCAATTGATATAAAATTATTAATGGGTGAATTAAGGCACTAATAGTGAAAAATTAAAATAGGAAATTGGAAAACAATCAACAAGCAAATATTGGCAGGCAGACAGGGATCAAACTAACCTGAGAATCTGTTCCAGTTTCTCACTTGGTGCATTCCTGAGGCCTGTCAGCATGGTGTGAAGACGACTCAAGCTATGTGTAGCTGTAGAAACCGGGGTCACACAAGGGCTGTTCTCCTTAATGTACCTCACACCAGTAAGTGGTGTGGAGATTCTAAGTGCTTTAGACTTAAAGAAAAAAATTAAGTAGAATTTTAAAAAGAAAAACATTATTTTAGGTCAGAAAGATTTTAAATCACTTCACAAATGGGAATTTAAACCAATCAAACTTTATCATTACAATGTCAATAAACTTTAGTGACTCAAATGTCACCATTCCTGAAATTTAAACATAACACCACTAAGAGTCACCACCATCCATGTGAAGATGTGTGAAAGAACAATTGTTTTTAGCGAACTAAAAGTTTGTCTCTTAAAAGTTAAACCTTTAAGATAAGGCATAGCTCCTTATTATTCCCCCTTTAAAACTTAAGGTTGAAGGCAAAGATAAGCATTATACTCACTTGAAAAAATTAAGAATATCATTCTCATCTGAGAAATGGAATTTCACAGCTGTTATTTTTGCAAACACTCAAAGATTGACACAAGAAAACTGTGAATTACATCTGGCCCAAATAAAATCCATGATTTAACAAAAGCCTGTCTACATCCTCAAATTTGCTTCAAAGAGAGAGAGCATAAAACAAACATTCCTGAAAAAGGCAACCTGAACAGCCTTTGTCAGTCTTCTTGCCCCTCCTCTATATTTAGTTACTAGAATCTGCCAATTTTTTCCCCTTAAAGTGGACAGACATAAGATAAGTTAAAGTCAGCATTCTTGAATATAAATATGAAAAAGATATGACTTAGTGTCAAAGAATGTAAGCATGAGTACATATGCTAGTAAAACATCTTTTCTCATTTTTCAAATAAACTCTAAAAAATTAAGATAGCTTAATGTTTTAATATTCAAGATAAACCAAATTTCCCTGTGTATTAAAGGTACTTATCCTATAGATAGTTTTAAAAACACCTAGCAAAATTTTCACCTGGCAACAGAACTATTCAAGTTTGATACAATACAGAAAAGCACAGAAATTCATTATATAGAAAAATAAATCTATATGTTTCTTCATGTTCTAAACAGCAATAGAGCTCAGACCTTTATTTTGTTTCATAGAAATCCATTCTATAATTTTTTAAAGTCAATAAAATGATCTGGGTAGATTAACTACATTCAAAAAGTGCTCCCTGACTTAAAAGGTTTCTTGCAGCCAACTTCTTCACTGTATATGAAGCAGCACCTACGTTGAGAGGGAAAGGCATCTTGTGCACGTACAGGAGAATCAACAGCAGCTACCAGCATGTCACCACATCGCCCACAGGTAGCAGTGGTTTCAGAAGAAAATAGATGTGACAACCACAAACAGCTTCCTGCCCAGAGTCCTCAAAGTCAGCATGGTGCTTCTTGGTATCACCATTCAAGTGCTTAGCATAAAGCTTCCTGTGCATTCTGATCAAGAAAAGTCTGCCTTTAACTCAGGTATAAATGTTAAGTTGATATTTTCAAAATATTAGGATGTTCCTTTTCCAAGAAAAAGACTATAAAATTTGGAGTGTCTCAGAGCTCTGTCCTTAGACTTCATTTAACTCTCTATCAATTCATACTGCTAGTAATCTCTCTTCATTCCATGGCTTTAAAATCCATCTGTATCCTTACCCCAGAACACATATACACAACCCTAGCCTCTGCTGTGATCTCAGTCTGGGATACCTACACTGCCAACTCAGCTTCGCTACTAGCATGCCTAAAAGACATCTCAAATTTAACATGCTGATAACCTTAACAGTTGATTTCTCCATAGACTTGCTCTTCCCTCTCAATAAATTTCAATAAATATTCTTGGAATGCCTACTATGTGCTGAGTACAGCATACAACACTGGTCACAGCCTTCATAAAGCCTATCTTCTAATGCAGGGAAAAAGATAATAAAGAATTCTTTCTGCTTACCTACCTACCTCCTATCACACAGTGATATACTAAGAGGAACACTAGCAGCAGAGTAAAGGGGAAAGGAAATCCTAAGGGTTGAGGAGAATACTGGTGGTCATTATTTTATATAGTAATCAGATTATCGGGAACCAGAATGAAGTAAGGAAGTAAGCCACATGAGTATCTTAAAGAAACATGTTCTAGGCAGAGGAAACAGCAAGGTGACATTTGAGGAGGTTAATGTGGCATAAGTAGAATGGGTGAGAAAAGTAAGGTGAGTGTCATCTCCAAAATACAGTCCCAATACAACCATTTCTCCATTAGCAGAATCATTGTAATAGCCTCTTACCTCCCTACTTCCACCCTTGCCCCTCACCTGCCACCCGACAAGACCTTTAAAAATGTAAATGAGATCGGGTGGGAGTCACTCTTCTCAGTAACACCCTCTTTCAGGGCTTTCATCTCCACCAACCCACAAGCAAAGTCCTTACAATGGCTTCCAAAGCCTGCACATCTGCCCAGTTCTCTGGCTCCCTCCTCCCCTCAATTCTTACCACTCTTCCCCTCCCTCATTCTATTCCCATCACACTAGTGTTCTCACTGTTCCTCCAAAAAGTTAATCATGCTCCTAATTCATGGCTTTGCACCTGCTGTGGTCTTGGCTTCAAACACACTTCTCCAGCTATTCACATGGCTTGCTCCCCCACTTACTTCAGGATTAACTTCTCAGTTAATGTCACCTCCTCGAGATACTTCCCAGCCACCTTATCTACAAGAATTTAAAGCCTACCCATTCTCTCCCTCCCCAATATCTTTTATTATTACTCTATTTTATTTTTCTTCATCTGTCACCATCCACATAATATATATTTACTTCTCTGGTTATCTATTGTCCATCTCCCCACACTAGAATATAAGCTTCTTTAGAACAAGGTATTCATGGCTATTTGTTCACAGCTGTATCCCCAGTGTCCAGGACACAATCTGGCATATAAAATACTTTAGAATATTTGTTGAATGAGTAAGCAGACCAGTCTCAAGCCTGAAGCAGCTCACTTACAGGTGAGTTGCCCTTGGATTATCCACATTGCCTCTGGAGACACTTGTCAAATGCTTTGTGTTTTCATTGAATACCACATAACAGAAAGGAAACTGGTAGTCTCCATGATCCTAAGTGTTTGCCTGAAATATCACCACGTGGTTCTGAAACTCAGTTTAACAGAATTTTCTTAAAGACTGTAGATTCTCAGTTTCTCCAGTTTCTTAAAGGAAGGCCCCAGTTCAGGTCAATTAATATTTTCTAAATGCCTACTCTGTTTGTTATATATATGGCTGTATATTACTGGCTGTTTTCAAAACCAACAATTATTAGCATGATACATTTGTTTAAATTTATATTAATTTCTCTTTTTCTCAGACCTAACTAAAACCTTTGAAATTACATTAACAAAAAGTAAATCAATAAACATAGAGATAACTCTTTCAATTAAAAGAATGATGAAATTTTCTTTTTCACATTAGAAGCAAGTAAAACATGCACACAGAATTACCAAAATAAAACAGGACCCCTAGCTTACCTGCTCCTGTGTTTCCACAATTCTGGCATAGCTCAACTCACCTTGTCAAAATGCTGCTGTAAGATGTTTTTCATCTGTACCCTTTCGGCTGTCTCTGTTCCTGAACCAGTGTTCAGACACCTTGAGAGAGTCCCAATTTCCTCCTCCGCATCCTCTCCAAGAAAAATCCGTTCATCTAAATTCCCAACAGATAAAACATACTCCTCATAGGCCTTATTGATGGCTTTACTATAAGAAAAAAAAAAATACAGACAAAATGTACTGTCTCACAGAACTGCCATTTCAATTGTTTCAGGCCACTTCAATTATTTCATTTTGTTATTTGTGAAAAGTTCTAATAATTTTTTGAAACTTAAATTTTAGTGGGATCACTGTTAATTATAAAACCTGAAGAGTATAAAACGTAAGCTTGCTATGCTATGCTCATCCATTACCCCGTGTGTATATTTTGCTGACAGTATTTCACCTGCCTGGTAGCTGCAGCTTCTGGGGAGAAGCTTAACTATCTGTCCTGGCTGCTCCAGACACCTCTGAACACCTCCTAACATCATCATTTTTCACCTGTGTGGTTCCAAAAGAATTCTTTATTTCAAAATTTATAATCCAGAAGCTTAATTAATAAAACTTTAAAGAGTCATACATTTGCAATAAATTTGAAAACATATGCTTATAGTAGCAGTCGACAGAATTTTTATTGCTTCTCTATATTCTCCCATAAAACACACTCTAAATTTCCAGAGTACAAACAATAAAAGCAGTAAACTATGAGGTTTCCTAAGTATACAATTTAAAATATTAAAAGTTTCATAATGGAAGTACTCACAAACTCTCTCCAAAGTTCCCAGGTTCTAGAAACCCAGTAAGATTTTCTTCTTTTCCCTTAAGGAGCTATGATGAAAGAAGAGATCCTTAAGTCATCGTATTAAATCAAGTTTTTCTTTCTCCAGAAAACATTTTCACATTATTTCTTTGCTACTTACAAACCTTTTTTTCATAAAGTTTCCTAATATAGGGTTTCCAGAAATGTTCCTTTATTCCTTTTGCTTCCAAAACTAGGCCATCATGTAAGGAACAAAGTTTCTCAATGACACAGGGTGGGTCAGAGGAAGGTTTGGACTCCTTACCATGAAAATCTTCAGATAGGCCTATGATGTATAGAATCACAAAATGGAGATATCAGTCAGCATTCAATAAACCAAATTATATATTACTAAACTATAATAAACTAAAATATAATATATTTATAATCAGCATAAGTTAACATATGAATATATAGGAAATCATGTATATTGGCCTAATTTGACTCTATTTAAATATGCTTCAAAAAATGGCAAATAGAGGTAAAGTGTATCATTACTCATTAGTTATTCAGTGTTCTACCTGGAGATGGTTAAAGGGGAAACTAAAAAATTAAATTTCAGTATATTGCTCTAAGATCTAAAAATCACAAAAAGTAACTTTGCTAATAAGCCTTACATTCAAACAAAAACACCACTTTTAAAAAATTGTGCTGTTGAAAGATTATATACTTTGATTTAATTATAGTAGATATATTTATCATATTAATTTATAGTTTATTATTGCCCTAGTCTCAGCACAAGAGAAAAAGAAATCAAAGAAAAATAAAAGAGAGTATAAATGAACAGAAGCAGTTATATGGAAATATAAAAGGGAGTTACGAAAGAAATGAGAAAAAGCATAGAACAGAATATGAGGAACATTAAATTTACCAAACTAGGAGCAAACTGAAGTAACTAACTCAACTAACTTCAAAAATCTACCTTTTAATGGCTGCAAAAATATAATTAGATAGAATGAACAATATTTTATAGCACAACAAAGTGACTATAATCAACAATAAGTTAGGGTCTACTTTAAAATAACTAAAAGAGTAGAAATAGAATGCTCTTAACATGACGTAATGATAAATGCCTGATGTGATAGATACCCCAATTACCGATTTGATTAATTCAGATTATATACTTATATCAAAACATCACATGTAGCCTATAAAGATATACAACTATTATGTACCCATAATAATTAAAAATAAAAATGAGGAAAAAAAATTACCTTGATAGTCAAATAAACTGAAATTCTAATTGGAACCACCCACAAATTGACAATCACCCAGAATCCTATGATGGTATTATTCAAATAGCAGCAGTATATTAGCTCTGTAAATATTTTTTACTATTTGCTTTATAAATCATAATTTGGATGCTTAACTGTATATCATTCATAGAAATTAGATACCTAAAGGCCTACTAAATGTAATGCCAAAATACTTATCATTTCCATATATATGGAAGATGAGGACGGGCGTGGTAGCTGGCGCCTGTAATCCTAGCACTCTGGGAGGCCGAGGCAGGCAGATTGCTCAAGGTCAGGAGTTCGAAACCAGCGTGAGCAAGAGCCAAACCCCGTCTCTACTAAAAATAGAAAGAAATTAATTGGTCAACTAAAAATATATATAGAAAAAATTTAGCCAGGCATGGTGGCACATGCCTGTAGTCTCTGCTACTCGGGAGGCTGAGGCAGTAGGATTGCTTGAGCCCAGGAGTTTGAGGTTGCTGTGAGCTAGGCTGACGCCACGGCACTCTAGCCCAGGCAACAGAGTGAGACTCTGTCTCAAAAAAAAAAAAAAGATGAAAGTTCATTTTACTTATTTTAGACCATAACTACTCTTTTGTAGCAAAAATTTGAAATGAAGATTCTTTCAGTAAATCCTTTTAGACCTCCTGCAGCGTGTCAGGCACAAAGCTTGCCAACGTAGAAAACCACTATCAGCTTTAATGTCATCTTTGCTACTTTGAGTTTCTAAATGCTGTTTCCTTTTCGAGTATATATTTCAGAAACTTGTAAAGTTGTCATCTAAGACTTTAAACTTTGTGATATCTGCAATTGCTTTTTCCAAAAATATTTTTATAGATAGCTTGACTCCCAGTTATAAGAACCCTGGATAAATACAGTGATTGAAGTTTTCAAAATACTTATGTTCTATGTACTATGTATACAACTCCCAAGAGTAGACATAATATAGAAATGTGGCTTGTCCAAATATCTTTGATTCACAAACTTACCTTTAAAATTAGGGTTCACAAGTTCTTTACGATTGGAACATTGAAGGGCATTTCCATAAACTAAGTCCAAAGCACACAGCAGAAGATGATAAGAATTGACCAAATCATCACTAATCATGGGAAAATTACCTACAGGATTACAATTATAGAGTTAAATTAGAATCAACTTTGCAGTATTTTAAAAATAATTTCTTCCTTTAATTAGAATGACATTGCACAACATTATACAAAGTTGACTCAAGAGTTACATTGTTTTGACAAATTTACGTTTTGAGATATTAATGAAAACAAAAACTTTACTAAGAATGCCATTTATTGTTCAATATTCATTAAGTATTTATTAAATCCCTAGTAGGTGACTAAAACTATCATCACTGTGTTCTCTGAAAATTCTGAACACAAAAACTTCATAAATTACCTCAAACTGTAAGAAATTGTTTTGTATGAAAACATTTTTCTGTTATGAAAACTACTAGAAATATTTAGAAGGGGACAGCTGAAAAAATGATTCATATAATTATTAAGCTCATATATGTACTTTAACAAGACCAGAACCTTTAATCAGACGCCTAATAGTAACATTTTCAATACTTTCCTATATTATAAGCTCAGACAAATTAATGCAACGGGAACACCATTAAAGATATTTAAATGCTAGAGCTACTATCCCAAAAATAACTGCTGATGCTTGGTAAGAAAGAAATAAGAAACCAAAACCTGAACTTATGGAAACATGTCCTTTCTGCAGTGCTGGCTGAAGTTTAACAGTGGAAGCATGTTTACATGCAGCTAAACAGTTTCATTATTCTAAATTTCTTACAAATTAAGAATTATTTCTAGTTTATTTAAGCCTATCCCTTTTTTGGTTAAACAATGCACAAGGCTGGGCACAACGGCTCATGCCTGTAAGCCCAGCACTTTAGGCCAAGGTAGGAGAATTGCTTGAGCCCAGGAGTTCAAGACCAGCCTGGGCAACATAACAAGACCCTATCTCTACAAAAAATAATTTAAAAAAAATTAGTTGGGTGTGGTGGCACACGCCTGTAGTCCTAGCTACTTGGGAGGCTGAGGCAGGAGGATCACTAGAGCCCAGGAGTTGGAGGCTGCAGTGAGCTATGGTGGTACCACTGCACTCTAGCCTGGGCAAAAGAGCAAGACACTGTCTCTAAAACAAACAAAACAAAGCAAAACAAAAACTGCACATATATGCTTCATATTGAATTTTACATTCCTGAAACAGATAAATTCAATTTAAATATCTAACATACATCTTTAGAAATAGAAAAATTATTTCCATTTCTAAACCTTAGCATTTTCACACTTAAGGCTTACCTAAACTTGTATGTGTATATACATACACATACACACACACACACACACACACACACACACACACAGATTTGTTTCAGATTTTTTTCTCACCTTCACCTTTCCTCCAAAGAAAGTTACCACTTACCTTGGCATATCAGGATAAGCAATTATTTTTGTATAGATGGAAACATTAAACAAATCAACTTAAATGAATTAAAGAGGAAAAAATATTTTTCTGTTGCCAGAAAGGCAAATGATAATAAATTCTGCATTGATATAACCAAACTAACATGGTTGGTTCTACAATAGAGGTTTAATATTAAAATATACTCAGTTCTTCATATGTAAAACAGGAAGTAGCACCTACTGGTTTCAAGCTACAAAGACCATCACACTGACAAGCCTAACTTGTCACTGGTATGTACTTGCCGCAGAAAGCAAAAAAACAGAAGCACTGTAACTTCCAACAAAAAGCTGAAATGTCTCTAAAGATCAGAATCTAATTTAAATCCCAGGACTGTCCCAGTATGACATGCTTTCCATTTCAAATCCTAACCTTAAAAATAAATCTGACTTTGTGAGATATTTTATTTTTTAATCAACAAAGACAACAAGTAAATGGAAATCTGTTTAATCTCCAGAGTTGGCATATTTATCAGGACTGAGAAGATTTGGGATTTCATATAAAACAGGAAATGGTACGAATTGGTCTTCTGGCCACAAAGCCTTTCATGTGATAAGCCCAAACTTGTCACTGGTGTATACCTGCCATGAGACGTCAACAAAGATAGCAGGCAAAGAGTTGGCTTATTTATCAGGAAGGAGATAATCTGGGGTGCCCATATGCTACAGAGAATGTCATGAGAAAGGTGGCTATAAAAGAACACACCTTCCCCCAAAATAAATAAATCAAGAACTGAATAAAACCAATTAAACTATGCTATATAAGAGTCTTGGCCAGAGGCAGTGGCTCATGCCTGTAATCCCAGCATTTTGGGAGGGTGAGGCAGGAGAACTGCTTAAAGCCAGGAATTCCAAACCAGCCTGGGCAACATGGCAAAACCCCGTCTCTACAAAAAATAAGCCAGAGGCCAGGTGTGTTGGCTCACACCTGTAATCCTAGCACTCTGGGAGGCTGAGGCAGGAGGATTGCTTGAGCTCAGGATTTCAAGATCAGACTGAGCAAGAGCCAAGACCCCAGTCTCTATTAGAAATATCAAAATTAGCTGGGCGCCCTGGTGCGTGCCTGTAGTCCCAGCTACTCAGGAGGCTGAGGCAGGAAGATCACTTGAGCTCAGGAGTTTGAGGTTGCAGTGAACTATTATGACACCATTTTACTCTACCTGGGGTGACAGAGTAAGACTTTGTCTCAAAAAACATAAATAGATGAATTAGCTGGGTGTGGTGGTGCACACCTGTAGTCCTAGCTACTTGGGAGGCTAAGGCAGGAGGAT
>VBSM01003206.1:7806355-7817560 GCA_008086735.1 Cheirogaleus medius
AAGGGAAGGGAGGGAAGGGAGGGAAGGAAGGGGAGGAAGAAAGGGAAGGAAGGAAGAGAGGGAGGAAATGAAGGGGGGAGGGGAAGGAGGAAGGAAGGGAGAGAAGGAGGGAAGGAAGAAAGGGAGGAAGAGAGGAAGGAAGGATCTTAGTGCATCATAAAAGATCATAGATAAAAGATCATAGTTGACTGCGAGGGGACAAAGTTTCTTCAGATGAAATTATTATAGACTGAGTTAATAAGATTAAATTCAAACACTAAGTTAATTGCAGAGACAAAAAATTGGCCACCCCAATTGATCAATTGATCAATTGAGAGCCAAATAAGGACAATAAAATTCTTTTTTTATAGTTTATATAGTGCTAAATATATTTACTCCTAAGCACAAATATACCATAAAAGATAAACAACACAGATAAAAATCGTACGAGTCAGACATACCTGCCCAATACAATCATATGAAAAGATTACGATCATATATAATACCAGCCACACAGTCTAAAACTTGTTACAGCCACTATGAAAACAGTTTATCTACCCTAAGCCTTTATTTTGTATCACTGATCATGTCACCTTTATCTCCACTAAAGAGACATGCCTGTGTGACAGGAGACAGACTTTTCTCTTGAATCAATCATGCAGCTCAGGGAATGAAGGATGACTCTTACCTTACTAGCTAGAGAGGACTATTAGACAAATCAAACCTGGAGACCTATGGTGTGACACTTCCTTGCCAGAGGCCTTCACATCTAGCATGAAACCAGGAACCAAGATATCTGGGTTCAAATCCCAGCTCTGTTCCTAGCAGCTAGTTTCTGGGCCTCAGTTGCCTAATGTTTAAAGTAAGTTGAGGTAATTGATCAAATAATGAGAATTTCTTATATTTATGAAACTTCTTCCAGCTCTATGATTTTTTGTTTTTAACTCTGCATTCTATTGGGCTACCTTAGTGGCAAAGGCATTCCACATAGACTATAGAAAAAAGCTACGTAACTAATGTAACTGTACCTTCTTTTCCTTAGATTCTTAAGAAATATTTCTACATAGAAATATAAAAAGGGCAAAAAATAACAGGGAAGTATTTCATCGAATGCCAACCTTGGATAGATTAAATGAGATAAGAAGAAAGGGAGAGAAAATAAATAATATCTAAAGACATATGATTAAGTATATTTGTCTGAAAAAGATGCAAAAAAAAAAAAAGCTGAACTACTCTGAGGTTGATCAGTCCCACTCAATTTACTAAACATGTCTCATGAAATATATAGCTCAAAATACAAGCAAATACAGAATAAGGTATTCTTAGTTCCTAATTCAGAAGAATAGCTTTCAATGGAAAAGATGTTATATAAGAACAAAACTGATGGATTTTCCATTTAAAAAGACAAAAACTGAATGTTATAAAGAAATTCAAAATACCCTCTTATGAAAAGGTGATACTTAAAGAATCTGAGATTAAAACACTTCAGAAAATTTTCAGTCAGAAACTTTTCCTGGTACATATTATAAGTTGACAAAATTAATACCTGAAATTTTAAATAATTAATATCTAAATATTATACTTTTCTTACCTTTTGCATATATAAAAAGCACCCAACAAAAATGGAAAATTTCTGACACAGTACAGGGCTGTCGCCTTTGGGAGAGAAAAAAAAAGTCATGAGACAACAGAAGAATTAAAAAAAGACATCCCAAGTGATTGTAGATTAGGTGTGAAATAAAACCCACAGTTAGAGGGAGTGATACTATAATAGATTCAGCTTCCCATGGAAAATATGCAAGAAGTTCTACACCAACCAAATATTGATAGGAAGTAGGGGGGAGCTAGGGAAAGAGCTTACCTCCGAAAAAAAGAAAATCAGGAAGATTTTTTAAAGTTTTTTGAGGTCAAGATAGGTAAGGTGGAAAATAAAAGAATAACAATAGTTCTTTTGATGACATTAGCAAGGCTATGTGCTTTAAGACTGCTATACGCAGTCAGATATTTCCCATGTTTAGTGCTCTATACTCAGGGTAGCTAACTGGTGAAAGTCCCTAATGTCTGACTTGTGCAGTCACATTTTTGGTTGCTTAAGTGAAAAGGGAAAGTTTATGTAAACAAAGACCCCATATATTTTGCAATATGAAAGCCAACCTCTCCACACAATGAAAAGCAAAAAAAAAAAAAAAATCGTTAAAAGAAAACTATTGGTGAAAAAGATTATTTATGAGATCACACTTCTTTTTTAAGACGAGCAAAATAAACTGAGGGATCAAAACTGTAGCACAAACAGACAAATGTGTATTCCCAAGTAACAAATAAAAACATACCGCTGCTTTCTTCCTCTTTGTTGACGAGGTTGCTCCTCTTGAGGATATTTAAAGATATCCTGAAAAATGGGTTCATATTTCTTAAAAATTACAGCAGAAACAGTGAAGTTTCTTTCTAATCTCTCAGTACGTTCTCTGAAATGTGAGGGTAGATTTGCCATGTCTTCCCACTTCTTCATCTTATTAAAAAATTCAATTAAGCTAATATTAAAAATAAAAAATGAGATATTTTCTTAAGTAACATAAAGGTAAAGTATATAAATATAAACAACTAAAAGTAAATTAGAATTATCTCATTAAATTATATTACTTTCAGACAGTGAAATAAAACCACAATTATGTCTCTGAATAGATTAATCTTTTACAGGTCGGTTTATTCCTCTGATTCTCCTAATTTACATTTTTTTAAGATTACCTAAGGTTTTTTAAAAAATTATGACATAATTTAAAATACAAGCAAAATTATCAAGAATAACAATCAACATTCATATGTCCAACTGCAAGATTTAACAAAAGTTAACATACTGAATAAATTTCATAATATTTGCTTCAGATTTCTTTAAAAACTAAAAACACTACAGAAACAGCCAAAATTCCCATTTGTACTCCTCCCTTAATCCCACTCCTCACCCTTCTTCCCCAACCACTATTCCAAAGCTAGCCTTAATTCTGCCTGTTTTCATACATACTACACATATATATGTACCCATAAGCAGTAACTAGTATCTTTTGCATATATTTTTACACTTTACATAAATGGTATCATACTGTAAGTAACATTCTGCAACTTGCTTTTTTCTCTCAATAATGTTGAGATTCATTAATGTTGATACATAAGATCTAATTAATTCATTTTAAACTGCTAAAACATTCCTTCATATGATTATACCATGACTTTTTGCATTCACTCCCCAACCAATAGAAATTTAAGCTGTTTCTAATTTTTCATAGTAACAAAAACTGCTATAATCACCACATCCTTGTACGTGCGGCAGGAGTTTCTCTAGGAACTACCCCAAGAAGTGGAGCCAGAGAATGTACACCTTCAATTTTACTAGGTAATGGCAAATTTCCCACTACAGAAGTTATGCCAATTTATATTCTCACAAATGTATGCCAGTAATATAGAGTTCCTATTTCCCTGCAGAAAGACCTAACTTGGTACTATCAGATTCCAAATTTCCCCAATCTGATGAAAATAATACATTGTCTTTTTTTACTTTGAGCTACCTTGAATACTAGTACGATTGAACATCTTTCCCTGTATCTATTAGTTATGTGAGTTTTGGCCTTTGTGAAATCATATTGGTTACTCATTTTTGTTGATTAACTATTTGTTAGTAGTTCTTTATATAATTCTGGATACTGATCCTTGGTCAATTTTATGCATTGTAAGTATCTTCTCCCGATCTGCTCCCATAATCCACTTAGTTCATTATGGCCAAAAAAGTAAATAATCTGAACATACAAGTAAAAATCTAAAGATAAAAAATGAGTTTTTGAAAAAAACAAAATGCAGGACTGTATCATTTGCATTAAAATGTTAGGTAAGGGCAGGGCGTGGTGGCTCACGCCTATAATCCTAGCACTCTGGGAGGTCGAGGAGGGCGGATCACTCAAGGTCAGGAGTTCGAAACCAGCTTGAGCGAGACCCCGTCTCTACTAAAAATAGAAAGAAATTAATTGACCAACTAAAAGTATATACAGAAAAAATTAGCAGGGCATGGTGGTGCATGCTTGTAGTCCCAGCTACTCGGGAGGCTGAGACAGTAGGATGGCTTGAGCCCAGGAGATTGAGGTTGCTGTGAGCTAGGCTGACACCATGGCACTCTAGCCCAGGCAAGAGAGTGAGACTCTGTCTCAAAAAAAAAAATGTTAGGTAAGTTTTGTTTACTAGAGTTTATTATGAGGATTCCGTAATTTGACCTTTAGTTCTAAAGCTCTTTGACACTTTACTATGTCACTCTGCTTCTACTTTTCTTCTTCATAATAATTGCACTTTTGCATCCTATTTATTAATAAGTCTATTTCTGCATGTTCACAGTCCAGGTGTTCAACTCTCTATGCAACACCTTTTGTTCTTAGGCCTAAATATAACTCAGAATGGAGTTAAAGTTAACAAATTGCCTATAGGTAAAATATTACATTTCCTATTATTTTAATAGCAAGTGATTTTTTTAACCATTAGGTCCATAAATTTTGACAGTGTTAATTCCCCCCAAAATGCCAACCATCCTTTTTCCATTAATCTGTAATAAGCCATAAAAGAAAATTCATCCACAAGATACAAATAAGTGTAATCAATTCAAGTATACAACAGATAAAGCAATTTCTGCCTCTTCTTTTAAACATTATTTGACCCTTTCTGATTGATTGTAATAGTGTCGCTTAGCCCACAAAGAAGAAAGAAATATTTACACATTCTGTATATATTATGACACGAGTCCTGTGCATGTAGTTCTAAGTATAATACTATACTACATAATATTTTATTTACCCTTTCAACCTAGAGTGTCTCCTAAAGTTTCTCAATAGACATATTTAAATTTCTCCCAATATTACACTATGAGTCATAACCTTTTAGAAGTAAACACTTCCATACAAATGCCTAATACATTAAAATTTAAATATTTTCACCAAAGAAGTGAAATAAAATGGATATGAACTTTGATGTAATAAAGGAAAGCCATGACCCAGCTTCTAAATTCAGCATTCCACAGGTATAAATGCTCAGAAAATGATGAACAAAGAGAATTCTTACTATCACTGTGATTTATGAGCAATCATATCAGTCATACTGTACTTTTCAAACTCTACTATAGTTACCTCTGCTCTGAACATCGCAGGATTCTAGTTAAAGATACAAAGTTTCCTTCAACTGTCCCTTTGCTCACAGTTGGAACAGATTTTCTGCAAGCCACATATAAGGCACATGCTAACCAATGAAGATCATTTCCCTGTAAAAGAAAAGAAAATTGATTTTTAATGAGCTACATAAATGTTGACACAAAAATGCTTATGTTTAAATTCAAAGTGAGGTTTCTATGTTTGTAGGAAACTCTTTTCCAATGATTGCCCTATCCCATGTGTTCTTCTTATAATGTGACACTGATATTCTTCCACTGAGAGGTAGGGATTTGTGTCCCCTCACCTTGAACCTGGGCAAGGGTCTGTGTTCCCTCACATGGATGTGATGTGAGGCTATGTAATATCAAATATAATAAAAGGCAATACAGATTCCGCCTGGCACTCTCTCAGGACACATTTCTTGGAAGTCCTGAACCAACATATAAAAAGCCCAGATACCCTGAAACACCATACTAGAGAGAGCTCATGGAGTAATTAGTCATATAGAGAGAGAAACACCCAAGGAGGCCCAGCTGTGCCAGTCCCTAGCTGCTCAAGTCTTCCAGGTGAGACACCAGTCGCTCTGAAGCAGAAACATGACATCCAGACTATGCCCTGTCTGAATTCCAGACCCACAAAATCTGTGAGCAAACTAAATTCTTATATAACACAAAATTTTAGGGTAATTTGTTATATAGGTATAGTAACTGAAACAATATTGTTGTTTATGTATTTTTAATATTGATCAAAATCTAGAAAAGAGAAATAACTGCAATATTAAGCTTGACTACACATCCTGCTGCTGATTTTATACATAATCAAAACATATACATAAATAAATAAAACTTATTTTTGTAACCTTATAGACTATTGTGGATCCATTATCACAGCAGTCCCCAATCTTTTTGGCACCATGGACTGGTTTTATCGAAGACAATTTTTCCACGGATGGGGGAGAGGGTTTGGGGGATGGTACGGGGATGACTGAAGTGTATTACATTTATTGTGTACTTTATTTCTATTATTATTGCATTATAATATATAATAATTACAGAACTCACCATAACACGGAATCAGTGGGAGCCCTGAGCTTGTTTTCCTGCAACTACACAGCCCCATCTGGGGGTGATAGGAGACACTGACACCTGAAGTGTGTTGCTTAAGTCCAGTCTACTCTGTAACCTTGTTTTGGTTGCTGTCACTGCAGAAAACCCTGCTTCACAAAGATAGGATGTTGGAAATGGAAACAGGCTTTTCAGTGCTTTTGTGGCAATCTCAGAACATTCCACCTTGACTTTAATCCAGAACACATGGAGATTTGAAGTTGTCTCATATTTTTAAAGCCACTGTCATTTGCTATCTCAAGCAGTTGATCCTCCTCTAGGAGTGACAAAGTCTATTCACCTGGCTTATTCACAAATGGGTCATGGATCCATTCCTTCCAGGTTCGGGGGTATTGTGGTTGGGAAGTAATGCTCAAACTCTTTTGAAAACCGAGACAGGCAATCATGCACCAGCTAGGAGAAAGCAAGCCCTGGCTCAGCCTCTTTGAAAACTTCTGATAATGTTTGAAACATGTCAAAAATCCCAGTGTTCACTTGTCACCCCGATAATTCCAGTTTGGCTTTGAATGCAGCCACTTTATCTGCTGACTTGAACACAGTTGTCATTCTCCTCTGAAGTGACAGATTGAGTTTGCTGAGCAGGTTGAATATGTCACACAAGTAAGCAAGTTTGGGGACCCATTCTGGGTCACTGAAATGTGTTGCCAGTGGTGACTGTTTTTCTAAAAGAAATCTCCGGAGTGGCTCTCGTAACTCAAAAACTCTGGCTAGTGATCTACCTTTAGAAGCCTTCTCACTTCTGTGTATAAGAGTAGATGTGTGTGCTCTGCGTCCATCTCCTCACAGAGCTACGTGAACAGACATAAGTTAAGGGCATGTACTTTAACATAGTTGATAATTTGAATCACATCCTGCAAAACATTATTCAGTTCAGGTGACATTTTTCAGCTAGCCAGCATTTCTCTATGGATGATACAGTGTGTAAACTCACATTCAGAAGCGACCTCCTTGACCCAAGTAGTGAAACCAGAAAGCCATCCAGTCATGGGAGCTGCTCCATCCATGCATGTATTGACACAAAATGACCCATTCAGTTTTCCTGATATGTAATCATTCAAAGACCTGAATAGTTCTGCAGCTGTGGTGTTGGTTGGCAACAAAAGTACACATAACATATCCTCATGTACATCCTCCTGAAAAACATACTGCACAAAAACAAGCTTTGTTGCCTTCTCAACAGTGGTAGACTCATCAACCTGGATTGTGTACCACTGTGCCTCAATATCCTCTGCTATTTCATCAATTCATCTAGTTATGGTGCTAGCCGAAAGAGGAACACATGCCACCTTTTGAACTGCACCCCTTTCTAAAAGTTCATGGCAAACGTCCTTAGCAGCAGGAAGGATCAACTCTTCACCAACAGTAAAGGGTTTCTTAGCTTTAGCAATACGGTTAGCCACTAAGAATCATGCTCTCAGTGCAGACACATTTAATGAAGTGGTGGCCTTCAATAATTGCTTCTGTTCTTTGTGTTCATGTTTTTTTCTTTTGAAAAACTCCCAAGGCTTTTCTTCTAAAGCAGGGTGCTTAGTCTCCATGTGGCAAAGCAGTTTTGAAGGTTTCATGGCTTCCTTAGATAGCCAGTTGCCACACATTATACAAAGCGGGCTCAGAAAATGTGAATCACCTGTTGCAATTAACCTGTAATTTAAGTAGCACTCTTGGTATTTTCTTTTAAATGCACCTTTCATTTTGTTGGCAGTCTTAGAGTCTTCTGCTGTCTCATCATTGGGTTTTTGTTTTTTGGTTTTTTTTTACTCATTTTTTCTTTTTCTTTTCACTCTTTTTTTGAGACAGAATCTCACTCTGTTGCCCGGGCTAGAGTACCATGGCATCAGCCTAGCTCACAGCAACCTCAAACTCCTGTGCTCAAGTAAGCCTTCTGCCTCAGCCTTCCGAGTAGCTGGGACTACAGGCATGCGCCACCATGCCCGGCTAATTTTTTCTATATATATTTTTAGTTGGCCAATTAATTTATTTCTATTTTTAGTAGAGACGGGGTCTCGCTCTTGCTCATGCTCGTCTCGTACTCCTGACCTTGAGCAATCCGCCCGCCTCAGACTCCTAGAGTGCTAGGATTACAGACATGAGCCACCACGCCTGGCTTAACTCATTTTTGTTAGGGTTAGTTTGTGGGCTTACCAAAACTGTGACTGAGACAAGTGCAAAGTGCGGGGAAAGAGGCACATATGGAAGTAGTAAATAAAATAAGGGGTGGGCCACACACAGACTAAAATAAGTGTCAGATTCTGACTTAAAGCCTACCACCAGATGCAGCTTAATTATCACTTGCCGCTCACTGATAGGGTTTGATATGAGTCTGCAAGCAATTGATTTATTATGGTCTCTGTGCAGTCAAACCTCTCTGCTAATAATAATCTGTATTTGCAGCCGCTCCCCAGTGCTAGCATCACTGCCTCAGTTCCACCTCAGATCATCGGGCATTAGATTCTCATAAGGAGAGTGTAACCTAGATGCCTCACATGCACAGTTTACAGTAGGATTCGCACTCCTATGATAATCTAATGCCACTGCTGATCTGACAGGAGGCGGAGCTTATGCAGTGATGTGAGCAACCCGGAGCAGCTGTAAACACAGACAAAGCTTTGCTTGCTCACTCACCCTCTGCTCACCTCCTGCTGTGTGGCCCAGTACTGTCTGCCCAGGAGTTGGGGATCACAGCATTACCAGATATAATTCAAAGAAAATAATTTTTAAGATATTATTTCTAAAAGATCATCTTTGTAATTCTTTTTTTTCCCCAAGAAGTGATACAACTTTTCTCTCCCTATAAAGGGCTGAACTGGAAGATGTCCTTTCATTGTATCCAATGCTAATCTAAATGCAAATGAGAGAAACTGAAAATACTCCATTTTTCACATTTATACCTAGACTAGCTTAAAAACCCAATTATAGTTATTGTAGCATAGATGTTCTATTTTTAAAAAAACAACAAAGATTTGTGTATTAAATACATCTCTGGAAAATGGTTTCATTAAATTCTTGATCTACAAAGTCTCAAAGTAAATTTAGTTTTATAACTACTGAGTTTCTCTACTATATCAAGATCTCTTAGAAAGTATTACTATAAAGTTAAGTCAGTCACAGCATTCTCCTGTGTTTTAATAAAGGTTTAAAGAAGATAATCTGTAATGGTCTATTTTGGTTCTATAGAATTCACAACTATAACATTCTTAAAAACAAGAAAAGAATTAGTCTTACATATGAGAATTTTATACTGCTTAAAATGACAAAATGGATGGGGGAGCTCCTTCTAAAGTAATATATGCCCAGTAGGCCACAGACAACAGAAGAGCAAACTCTGTGCCATTTACCTTTTGGTCCTACAAAACATTTGTTGAAAAAGTCCCTAATACTAAAAAATAGTTATCATCAAAAACAACTCATGGCCATATACTTATAGCGTCAAGTAGATCTGGCTTCAAATTCTGACTCTGCCATATATTAGCTATAAAGTAGTGGGCAAATCACTTAACAGTCTCAGAGTCTCCATTTTCTTAGCTGAGGACTGTGAGAATTAAATGAGTTACCAGTACAAAGCACAGAAAATACAAAAATTAAAAGATAAAATTTATAACCAGTATTCTGTATTAAATATCACACAAGCTTTATTTTCCACTATACACTTTTATGAGCCCAACATCACACATTATCTTACACCATACCTGACTTAAGCTCCGCAAGGGAAGGGATTTTTAGGCTTTGTTCACTGCTCTATCCCCAGCACCTAGAATAGTGTGTGGCAAATAGATGCTTAAGAAATATTTGGTAAATGAATATTTACCATTCATATATTGGATAAACTAGGCTAAGAAGCTGAGACTAAAGTCAGTAATCAAAAAAACAGAATAATCAAACATTTTCAAAAATACTTTACTAACCATCTTTCTGTGTCACTTGCTTATATTAACACTAGACTTCATACGATTTAACCTCTATGAGTTGAAATACCTCAACTGTATGGTGATGATGCTTGTTCTGTCTTATTTACAAGATTATCCTGAAAGTAGAATAAGAGCTGGAGACCCTTCACGGAAAAGGAGTCCTTCTCTTTCCCTGACTACAGGAAAGCACTGAGAGATGAATAGGAACATGGCCTATTCAGCTAAATCATGTACGTATATGAAAGAGCTTAGAAAACTTGAAAGCACTGTCCATTTGAGCAGTTCGTGTGCCCAGAACAACAGATTACCTTATTTAATCTTCAGGACAGCTCTGTGAGGTTGGTACAAATATCTCCAGCTTACCTATCACAAAACTGAGTTTTCCACTGGTTAAGTAAATTGTTTAAAGTCACCCAGGTCTGTCAGGTTCTAAAGCCACCATACACTACCTTTTCTCTGTAGATATAACAATTGGGAGAGAGAACTACCGTGTTTTCCTGAAAATAAGACAGGGTCTTATATTTATTTTTCCTCAAGAAGACAACCTAGGGCTTATTTTCAGGGGATGTGTTATTTTCCCCTCAAAGCCTCAGCTTGCAGCACCCACAGGATGGCTGGGACCAGACAGGGGGAGCCGACCTTGTTCGTGGGGCTGCCCGCACCTTTCTGGTCACCTCTGGGATAGTAGCTGTCACGATGGGGCTGATGAGAAGGGCTGCTCTTCTTCTTCAACGCTTCGACGAAATGCATGGGTTGTGCAGATTTGTTGCATAGCCACGCACATCACTAGGTCTTAGTTTCGGGTAGGGCTTTTATTGCGCAAATGCTTAGAAATCCTGCTAGGGCTTATTTTATGGGTAGGTCTTATTTTCGGCGAAACACGGTAGTAATTGAGTTAAAATTCTATGAAAGCAACTATAAATTTAAAAAAACATAGCAGGATGAAACACCATATTACATTTAAACAATACCTTGGTTAGGCCTTCACGTCCTGAGCCTATTCTACAAACTATTAATATT
>VBSM01003207.1:25997-36978 GCA_008086735.1 Cheirogaleus medius
ATGTAACCTTAACGTTTGTACCCCCATAATATGCTGAAATTAAAAAAAAGAAAATTCTCAAACAAAAAAAAAATGAAAAGACAAGCTACATTCTGGGAGAAAATATTTACAAACACATCTGATCAAGGGCTTGTATCCAAGATATACAAAGAATCCTTAAAAACTCAAGGATTAAACAACTGCAGGAGGTCTCTTTATATATAAAGAAATATAAACGTAGTATACTTTTTAGAAGAAAATGTCTACAATAGTCAATTTCATGTTTTAGATCAGACTTCAAATAAATTTCTGAAAATGCACAAAAAAGTGGATAAATGACCTAAACAGACACCTCAAACACATCCAGAGGTCAAATAACCATAAGAATTACTATTTAAAGTACACTGAGATACTTATTAGAATAGCTAAAATCCATAAACCTGACAATACCAGTTCCTGGTGAGGATGCTGAGTAATGGAAAATCTCAAATTTCTTGGAATGCAAAGTGGCACAACCAATTCACAGATTCTTACAAAACTAAACTTAGTCTTATCATACAATTCAGTAAGCAGGTTCCTAGGTATTAACCCAATTATGTTTGAAACATATCCCCTCATAAACCCATATGCAAATATTTATGGCTACTTCATTTATAATTGCCCAAAACTGGACAACCAGATGTCCTTCTATAGATAAAGAGAAACTATGGTATCAAATGACATAGTTGATATGGCATGGTATCAATAACTAAAAAGGAGGATATTCAATAACTAAAAAGAAATGAATTATCGGTCCCTAAAAAAGGACATGGATTAATCTTAAATGTATACTTCTAAGTAAAAGAAGCCAGTATGAAAAAGCTACATAATGTATGTGTTGGTAGGGAACAGGTTGAATTGATGAAGCAATGAGAAAAATAATAGTAAAATTATTGTGTATGATCCTTTTTTATTTCAAAATATTAAGGAGGTACAGATGTTTTTGATACATGGCTTGATTCCAGACTATAAATGTGCCCATCACCTGAATAGTGTTCATTGTACCGATTAGGTGGGTTTTTGCCCTCCCTCCTCCCTCCTGCTTGATTTCCAATGACTTTTACTTTCCTCTGTGTACATGTGTGCCCATTGGTTAGTTCCAATTTATTAAAGAGTACATGTGGTGTTTGTTTCTCCATTCTTGTATGATCCGTTAGTGTCAGATACAAGATATTAAGAACTATCAACCCCCAAAGAGCTTTACAACACAAAACTAAACCTTAATGTTCACAATTTTAGGAGATTGGGGGACTCCTGGATTGAATTTGGAATCTGACAAAGTATCCTAAATGTATTACAAATGTATGTATGTAAGGAAATAATGTGCTGAACTAAATGACTTTAAAAATGGGTGAAGTATGTAAGATTAAAGGCAAAAGGAAATATACATACTCACTGTACTTTAACTGATAAAGTTGTCTGCCATGAGGCGTGTGGGCTCACGATTCTGAAACCAATGCATGTATGTACTAGAATTGAACAGTTAAGTGAGTGGATGACAAATGATGGAATCCAGCTTTCTCATTGTTAGAGGGGGAGGGCACAGAGAAGCAAAAGGGGAAAGCTAGAATGACCATGTGGTAATGATTAGAGTTGAAAGCATCCATATGAGCTTATGTTTCACTTAATGTATGCAAATGGTAACAAATATTTATATATGCATGTATATATGCAAGTTACTATAGACATATATATCACCTTGATCTGTCAGCTAAGCACACCTAGGGGGAAAAAACAGTACAAATAAATACACCTAGTGTCTGTTCATGTATAATACCATTCTCTAATAAAAATAATCAAGGCTCTTTGGTGAATGGCTGATTCTAGGACTGTAGCAGGAAATACACCAAATGAGCATGGAGTATCTTACAGTGTTAGAAAGTAAAGAAGTGTCCAAAATAAAAAGCATGAATGTAACAATGGGAGGTGATGGATGGAAACTTGCTTGTTTGTAGTAAGCATTTTACTATGCATATGTGCCTAAAAGCGTCATGTAGTGGCATCAGCAAGATGATGGAATAGGAGTTAACCCGCTCATATCTGCACTCCAAGTAACCTACACAGATCCACAGCCAAGTGTCTCTGCAGGAGACTCAGGATTCAGATAGAAGATTGTGAAACCCTAGTTGAACCCAAGACTTAGGAGGGTCATTTTGAGAATACATGCTGGCACTCAAGTGGCCCATCCACCAATTATTCTCCCAGGTTCAAGTCCAGAGATGGCCCAGTTCCCCAAGTGGCTTGGCTACAGTCCTGTTTGGCCTTGCGCCTGCAACCAAAACCATCTTCCAAGGGGTCTGGAAAAAAATCACACACATTAATGCCTTGGTGGAGAGGCTCATCTGCCCACAGACATCAGTCTTAGCAGTGAACCTGGAAGTTTCCCTATGGTTATGTTCCAGTCCTCCCTAGCTGAGGTCCTAGCTTAGAGCTGCTCACACATGAACCCAGTGGGAGACTCACCCATATCCTGGAGCCCAGGATTTGTTACCTACTTGATAGGCTCACCAACCTCCATACTACAGCAGATCCTGAGGGGGACCCAGTCTTAGCTCCAGCCCATTCCATTGCAGTCAGGGCATTATCCTGCCTATGCTATGCACAGCGACCTGCTGGGAGACACACATCTATCTGAGCCAATGTGACTGGGTTCTCCAGAAGCCATCCCAAAGCAGACCCCAAGAGGACCCAGTATAGTTCTGGCCCCTACTGTTGAAATCAAGGAACAATCCGCTGTGCAGGGACCTGCTGGATGGCACATGCCCATCTGAGCCAACAAGATGGTCTCACTGGCCTCCTTTCCCACAGCAGACTCAACTACAGCTAGTCTCAAGTACAGCCCCTCTCACTGCAGTTGATCCCCATCCCACCTGTGCAGGGACCTACCAGGAAGCATGCCCATCTGACCAGCATTCCCACATAGTAACCTCCTCCTGGGTCTCCCCCAGGTCCATCTGGGCCAGAGAGCCACATCAGCATTGGAGCCCTAAGGCCCTGGCAAGTCTGGCTTAGAGCACCATCTAGTGCTGAGATAGCTGCAGTGGCCAATGGCTCAGGGAAGACAACAGTCAGTTTATAATCCCTGGAAGACCTTTTGAAGAAAGACAGGTACAAACAGCCAAACTGCAAAGACTGGAATAAATACCTAATCTCTCAATGTGGAGACACTGTCAACAGCCACAAGTGTTAAGAACATTCAAGGAAATAGGAACTCACCAAACAGACAAAACAAGATGCCAGAGACTGACCCTAAAGTGGAGATGTGTGATTTCTCAGGCATTTCAAAATAGCTGCTTTAAGGTAGCTTAATTAACTCCAAAACAAAAATTATTTCAGAAATTTAACAGAGATTAAAATAATAAAAAATCAAAAAAATCTTGGAGATGAAAAATACAATGAACAAAATAAAAAATGGGCCGGGCGTGGTGGCTCACGCCTGTAATCCTAGCACTCTGGGAGGCTGAGGCGGGCGGATTGCTCAAGGTCAGGAGTTCGAAACCAGCCTGAGCGAGACCCCGTCTCTACTAAAAATAGAAATTAATTGACCAACTAAAAATATATACAGAAAAAATTAGCTGGGCATGGTGGTGCATGCCTGTAGTCCCAGCTACTCGGGAGGCTGAGGCAGTAGGATCGCTTGAGCCCAGGAGATTGAGGTTGCTGTGAGCTAGGCTGACGCCACGGTACTCACTCTAGCCTAGGCAACAAAGTGAGACTCTGTCTCTAAAATAAAATAAAATAAAAAATGCAAAAGAGAGCCTCCAGCAGCATTGATTAAAGAGAAGAATCAATGAGCAGACTACTTGAAAATTTTTCAGAGAGAAAAAACAGAATAAAGCTTATGTAATCTGTGGGACAACAGCAAAGAGCAAATATTTGGGATATTAGAGTTAAAGTGGTAAAGGGGAAATTGGGAAAGACAAAGGGATAGAAAGGTTATACAAAGAAATAACAGAAAACTTTCCAAACCTGGAGAAGCATAAAAATATTCAGGGACAGGAAGGTCAAAGGTCTCCAATCAGATTCAATCCAAATAAGAATATCCCAAGATATATTATAATCAAAACCACTAAGGTCAAAGACAGAGAAAGGATTCTGAAAGCAGCAAGATAAAAGAAGCAAATAACATATAACAGAGACCTAATATATCAGGCAGAAGACTTCTTAGGAGAAACCTTACAGGTCAGGAGGAAGTAGATGACATATTCAGAGTGCTGAAGAAAAAAATCCCACCAATCAAGAATACTGCACCCAGAGCTATCATTCAGAAATGAAGGTGAGAGAAGATTTTCCCATAAAAACAAAAGCTAAAGGCATTCATCACAACCAGACCTATCCTACAAGAAATGCCAAAGGGATTTATTCAAACGGAAAGAAAAAGATACTAATATGATTGTCACACTAACACTCTCCTCATGGTATGTAAAACAGTTATATCTTCAGTATAAAGATTAAAAGACAAAGCTGTTAAAATAACTCAAATAATTTAAGAGATAGGCAATATTTAAAAGTGTAAATCATGACATCAAAAATTTGAAATGTGAGAGGAGAAGGCAGTTAATGCGTACAGGGCAATTTTAATGCTTTCTTTCTGATTAAAGTTGGTATCAATGTAAAATAACTTGTAACTATGGGATGTTTCTTGTAAGCCCCATAATAACCACAAAGCAAAAACCTATACTAGGCTAAAAGTAAAAATTAATAAATTAAAACATGTCATATAAAATCACTTAACCACAAAAGAAGACAGTAAGGAGCCAAGGAAGAGAAAAGTTAGAAAACTATAAAAAAAAAAGTAATGGCAGTAGTAAGTTCTTATCAATAATAACATTGATTATAAATAAACTGTACAATTAAAAGCCATAGAGTGGCTGAATAGATTTTTAAAAAGAGCTAACTGTATGCTGTCTACAAGGAACTCACTTCACCTATTAGGACATACATATACTAAAAGTGAAGAGATGGAATAAGATAGTTCATGTAAATGGAAACCAAAAAGAGGAGAAGCTATACTCAGACAAAATAGACTTTAAGTCAAAAACTGTAAAAAGAGACAAGAACATATATCCAAAAGAAAGAAAATCAGTATATCAAAGAGATACCTGCACTCCCATGTTTATTACACCACTATTCACATTAGCCAAGATATAGAATTAACCTAAATGTCCTTCAGGGATGAATGGATAAAGAATATGTGGTATATATACAAAATGGAATGTTATTCAGCAATCAAAAAAATGAAATCCTGTCATTTACAGAAACATGGTTGGAACTGGAGGTCATTATGTCAAGAGCAATAAGCCAAGTACAAAATGACAAATATTGCATGTTCACACTATGTGGGAGCTAAAAAAAGGATCTCATGCAGATAGAAAGTAGAATGGTGGTTATCACAGGGTAGGGAACAGGGGGATGAAGAGAAGCTGGTTTATGGGTGTAAAAATACAGTTAGCATGAGTAAGTTCCATTATTTGATAGTATAGTAGGGTGACTATAGTTAATAATTATTGTATATTTAAAAATAGCTAGAAGGGAAGAATTGGGATATTCCCAACACAAAGAAATGATAAATGTTTGATGTGATAGATATCCCAATTACCCTGAGTTGATCATTATACATTGTATACATGTATCAAAATATCACATGTACCCCACAAACACGTACTATTACATATCAATATAAAAAGAAAATTGCTAAGAGTAGACTAAGTATTCTCACCACAAAAATAAGTATGTTAGGTAATACATATGTTAATTAGCTCGATTTAGCCATTCTACAATGTTACATATTTCAAAACATTGTATACCATAAATATATAATTTTTACTTGTTTACTAAAATGTTAAAAATTAAAAACATGTACGATGTTAAATATATAATAACCCCAGATATTTTAAAAACCAACAATGATAAGACAATTTCAAACAGACACATGAGCCAACCTAAAGATCTCCTAATGTCCAAAGCTAGAGAAATTTGATTAAAAAAATGTATTGGATTATAATACAAAATACAAAATATCTAAGTCCATACTGATATAGATAAATAAATTGAGTAAAAAATGAAGGAGAATAGACAAATTTCTCACTCAGAAAAATTCTAAATTTATGTAGCAACTCCATATCCTTACGGAGGTAGACTATAACTCCTCACTGCTGGAGTGTGGGTTGTACATGGTGACTTTCCACCAAACAGTACAGTATAGAAAGGAATAAAAAATAACTTTACAGTGCAGAGACCTGACAAGTACTATTTCAGGCTAGGTCATCAAAGTTAAAAGCATTTGCCACAAGTTATATTGATATTACGCACCCTTGTTACAATATGATGAGAATGGAACTTCACTTCTGAAGTCTTCCTCCCCCAAATCTATAACCCTAGTCTAGTCATGAGTAAAATATCAGATAAATACTAATTGGTAGACGATCTACAAAATACCTGACCAACAAATCTCAAAACTGTCAAGGACATTCTGAGAAACTGCTCCAGTTGAGAGGAGCCTTGGAAGATCCAACTAATAAATGTAATGTGAAACCCTGGATGGGGTCCTAGAGAAGGAAAAGGGCATTAAAGAAAAAGAGCAAATATGAATAAAGGATGAACTTTAGTTAATAATTTATCAATCAGTCCATTAATTGTAATAAATCCACCCGCTATGTTTTGAATGTGCCCCCTCCAAAATTCAGGTGTTGAAACTTAATGGCCAAGGTGATAGAATTAAGAGTTGCAATCTTTAAGAGGTGATTGACGGGTGATTTAAGAGGCCATGATGGGTCCTCCCTCATACCTGGTATCAAGGACCTTATGAAAGAAGACTTGTGCAGTGTTGGGTTCTCTTGCCTTTCCCCCCCTGCCCCTCACAGCTTTCCTCACCTCCAGAGTATGCAGCAACAGAGCACCGTCTTGGAAGGAGATGAGGCCCCTTGCCAGACCCTTGATCTTGGACTTCCAATCTTAGATTTTCTCACAGCCTCCATAACTGAGAAAATTTCTATTTATAAATGGCCCAGTCTGTGGTACTTTGTTATACCTAGACAAGCAGACTAAGACTATAAGACAGTTCCGTTCTGATATAATAAGGTGTTAACAACTGAGAAAACTAGATGTAGGGTATATGGGAACTCTGTACCATCTTTGCTATAATGTAAATAGAAAACTGTCCTAAAATCAAAAGTTCATCTTTTTATTTACTTCTTTTTAAAAAGCTTTTAAAGCTTGCCTTGAGTTCAGGGCAGCTGACCTGAGCCTGTCCTTTCATTTCAAGGACGACAAAGCAGTTAACTTCATATAACAGTCCCTGTTGGGAGTCTGGTATATTTTTCTTTTTCTGTATGCCCCAATCCCAGCTTTGGAGTTTTTTGGGGTTCTGTTCTCCAACTATGTGCAGTTAGATCTCTTCTTGAAGCACCACCCTTGGGCTACTGGGGCCACGTTGCCAGAACTGAAAGTACCCAGGAGCTCATATCCACTCAGGTTGCCCTTAGCCAATGACTAAGGGGTACAGAGTATGGATCCCTAGGTCCTATCTCAGGCAGATGTCTGACATGTCACTACATCCAGAGTTTCTCTGTGTGATCAGCTGAAGCTATCCACCATAGGACCTTACCTGAAATTTCACTCTTATTCGGATTCTCCACTTTCCTGTCCTATTTTTCTCACTTCATTATTAATTTGCACACTTTGATGAGACATTTGCACACAAAACTTCATCACAGGGAATCTAATGGAAGAGAGTAGGTACTAGAAATGGCTCTAGGAAACAGATTTAAGAAGGAAATTCAGGAGCCAGATCACTCATTGACCAGGCGGCAAAATGGACCCCATCAGTGGTGGTGAATGGAGTGTTAAATGCTCCTGTTATGTCATAGCTTTGTAACTCAAGCTTTCAGCTATGGAGAATTGGGGTGACACAGGGATGGAAGGGTTTGTACTGGGTTGTTTGTTATTTTTGGCAATTACAAGATATAGGGGAAGTAGTAATAAATAATAAGGACGGCAGTGCAAACTGGAGAAACTGAAGAGAGAAAGTGACAGGCTCAAATTAGCCAATCACAAATTTAAGATGTGTGAAAATCAGAAAGCCTTCATGATTGCATCTAGAAAAAAAAAAAAACCACAGAAAACTTCATTTCTTGTGACCAGAGGGCAGACGACCAAAGACGAGGCCCAGAACACAACTGTGAGAGAGTATAACTTCAGGGAAGGCTGTGTGCAGTCTGAGAAAATTCCCTATGCCTAAGTGAAGGTCCTGATGGGGGAGGACTGGGACCCTGGAACTTGTGATGGGGGCTTGTGTGTGGATGAACATGATACCTAAAGATTCAGATCCCCTAAGGCCTCTAAGCAATACTGTTCACTTATCCCACTAGAGAGTATCATCCCTTTACTGATGTCCACGCAGAAATTCAACTGAGGCAGATAGATACCTTGCCAGCACAACACTTGCCCTTTACAACTTATACCCCACTTCTGCTCCTGAACTCTAGACCAACACACTGCCAAGTCATGTGATAACCCAACTGGGGTAATGCCAATAATGTGGAAAGACTAACAGAATTATTTATAAAGAAGCTACAACATCTCACCAAAATGTATCATCAGGAATCAGGACAGTGCGCCTAGGGGTGGATCTTCAGGGCACTGGGGCAGACCAAGGTGGAGCGTACAGCTGAGTGAGCACTGACAGAGGGCACTCTCCCATGGCTCGGGATTTAATGCCTTGGCAAGCGTTGCAGGAGACAGATGGTTCTAATACACTGCTGGGAGGGGTTAAGCTTTAAGGGGGGGAAAGATGTCTCACGTGAAATAAGGCGGAGATGTTGGAACTGTTTTAAGGAAGTGATCAAAAGACTCAGACAAGAAAGCACCCTAGATGGATCCACCATATGCGCCCAGAAAATACATCAACTGATGGCATTGCTCTGGGGAGAACAGAATACTGTTTTCAATTAGATGAAATGTCTGGGTGGGAAAGTGACTGGCATTGTTCAGAAACTCGGCAATGGCTGTCATCTCTAGGTAGAGGCTGATATCAGAAGACACTGTCACAGAGTGGGTCTCCTGGTGTCCATAGGCTGATAGGATTACAGAAAAGCAGGAGCTGGGAGGGATAGCAATTAACGACAAGAAACAAGGCTTATATAATCACTGTCTTCGATGGCACAGCCACAGTGACAACCAACCTTTACCCAATTTACCCACGGGATCCCTGTTGGTGACCAATAAACCCATAGCATTCGTAAGGGCAAGATAAACAGGCAGCCAACAAAGGAATTGCATGCACATGTAAATATGTGTATAAATAATATACATACTGAGAGAGAGAAGAGGAGAATGAGCAGAGGGATAGTAGAAAGTTGTGATCCCTCTTAATTTTCAGAACTGAGCCAGTTTACGGTCTGAGGACACATCAATTACAAGAGGAATAAGTCCAACTGAAGATGGATCTAGCAATTCCATAGTACCTACTGTTAGTGATTTAAGTAAATCTGAAAAAATCACCTGAGTAGTGATTTTCTCAGTCCTTTCCCCAAGGAAACCTATGATCATTTCCTTGGATAACTGGGCAATGGGAAAGAACATTTATTTCCAGGGGTTTTGGATATAGGTCTGAGCTGGCATGATTTCAGGGGTCCCAAAGCCCCCAGATGAGAATAAGCACTTATGAAGGTCAGGAGACAAATGAAGTTCTGACCCAGTTCTGATGAATACTAGATCCAAATGATCCACCAGTCTACCTGTTAGTCATTTCCTCAGTTACCCAAAGCACAATCAGGATGGATACAGCAGCTGACAAAATGCTCAATCTCATTCCCTGCCAGTGGAACAGAAGTCATTATCTGGCAAAACTCTAAAAATGAAAGAGTAATCAAGACATTCCCAAATAAACAAAACCTGAGAGAATTCACTGCTAGTATACTTGCCGTACAAGAGATACTAAAGAGAGTCTTTCAGGGAGAAATGAGGACACTAGAAAGTAACTCGAATCCATAGAAAGAAATAACAAACACCAATAAAAGTAACTACAACAAGTAAAAATCAATATTAAAATACTTCTGATTTGTAAGTCCTATTTTATTTCCATATATAATCTATAAACTCTAACCCCAATGCTAACCTTGCCAAACCCCAACACCAACTGTAACCCTAACCCTAAATCCCTTACCCTAACCCCCAACCCTAATACTAACTCCTAACCTTACCCCTATGCCTACACCTTACCCTAACTCAAACCCTCACCTTAACCCAAACCCTGAATCCCAATCCCTGAATTCCAATGCTCTAGCCTGAACCCTGAAGCCTTACCCTAACCTTACTTTAAATCTTAACCTAACCAGAAGCCCTATCACTAACTCCTAATCCCCAACCCTGACCTTTATCTCTAACCCCTAAACCCAAACCGTTAATTCCAACACTAAACTTCCCCCCACCCCCCAGTCCCTGCCTACTATTTGAGACTACAGGTAAAAGGGTTGGGGGTGGTGGTCGGGGATGCTGTGTTTGCTTCTGTGAAGGCTCCTACCAGGGGCCAGAGGCGTAGGGCTCATCCATGCCCGGTCTACTCCCCACCCGGCCATGGTGCCTGTCACCACCCTCACCCTTGCCAGGTCACATCTTCGTCCGTGTGCCCGACAGCACCCATCTGCACCTCCCCCGGCCACCTAGCTCCTGTCCTTGCCCTCACCTGCACCCTCCTCCGCACCCGTCCCAGCCCCCTCCAAGCTCTAGTCGCCTCTGGGCCGGGCTCCAATCTGCGCCCTCGTCGCATCCCGTCCGTGCCCCCGTCCGGGCCCTCGTCGGCACCCGTCACGGTCCCCGTCCACGCCCTCATCTGCACCCGTCCCGGGCCCCGTCTGTGCCCTCGTCGCCTCCCGTCCTGCACCGCGTCCAGGCTGTCGTCCGCACCGGTCCCGCCCCGCGTCCGCGCCCTCGTCGGCACCCGTCCCGGCCCCGTCCGCGCCCT
>VBSM01003207.1:37078-51028 GCA_008086735.1 Cheirogaleus medius
CTTATCAGTGTCCATCCTCGCTCTCCCTGGTTCTCGCCGCCTCCCGTCCTTGCACTTGCCCTTCCTTGCCGACCCCTGCCTGCTTGGCCCCGGCCCTCCCCCGCGAGCGGCGCCCGCACCCTTCTTGCCCGGCGCTCCCCGACGCCACCAGGCGGCCGGGCCTGTGGCAGCATGAGCACAGAGGGCCACACCGTGTGCACTGGCTGGCTGAGGAAGTCGCCGCCTGAGTGGAAGCTGAGGCACTTTGTGAGTGTGGGCGGGAGTGGCGGCGGAGGGGCTGGGGACTCTGTTGGGGATTGTGCTGATGGGGAGGATTCTCTACCCAGTGGAAGTGTTTTAAACATGAAGGCAAAATAACGATATTGTCAGATTCAAGATAATCCCACTGGGTCTGGCGCCACTGACTCTGTCCATGCCTCCGTGCCTTCATTTCCCCACCTGAGAAATGAGGACAACAAATAGAACTACCATTTGATCCTGCAGTCCCACTTCTGGGTATCTTGTGAAAGGAAAGGAAATCAATGTATAAAAAAGAAACTTACACTCATGTTTATCACAGCCCTATTTGCTGTAGCAAAGATCTGGAATCAACCTAAGTGTCCATCAGTGGAGGACTGGATAAAGAACATGTGGTGTATGTAGACCATGATTACTATTCAACCATAAAAAAGAGTGAATTCACGGTTTTTGCAGAAACATGGATGGAACTGGAGGCCGTTATCTTAATTGCAACAAATCAGACACAAATACCACATGTTCTCACTTATAAGGGGAGCTAAATAGTGTGTCCCCATGGCAGCAGAGTGTGGAGATGGACGAAGGAGGGGCGATGGGAAGTTGTCTGGCGGGTGCAGTGTGCATTGCTCCACTGATGGGTGCACTAAAGGCCCTGACTGCACCACTGTGTGATAGATCATTGTAGCCAGAAACAACAACAAACAACAAAAACGACTTCATGAGGGCACAAAAGAGGGGAAGGGAGAAAGAAGCAAGGGAGTGATTATAATCATGGATCACAGAAGCAGAGTTGGATGAGGAGGGAAATGAGGACAGAGATCAAAGGTGAGAGGTGCAAGGTCATGGGACTCAGAATGCAGGTCCCCGTGATAATGAACAAATCCTTGGCATTAACAGTGCTTCAGAGCTGTCTACAAGGGGGGTTGCGTTCCTTTGTGTGACAGAGACCCTGAGGTAGGGGGAGCAGGTGGAGGTGACCCCCATCACACATCTGTGGTAGCATCCAAACAGGTGAATGACTCAATAAAAAATCACGCACCTCCTGATCTAAAGCATGGAAATGCCGCATCTTACCATGTAGTGATGAGGCCTGTTGCCACAGTGAGATGCCGCACTAATGTGCATTCTGAATTCATCCTCCACTTTTGAAACTCTGGGGAAACCCGAAAGGGAGGCTCAGGCCATGTGCAAGGTCCAAGCCCCTACCCTTAACTTGGTGATGTCTGAGGACCTGCTAAGAGCTTTGTACTAACTAATGAATTGTTCCCTCTGCTTACTCCTTCCTGGCGGGATTTAGGCCTGGAAGAAACGCTGGTTTATCCTGCGGAGGGGCAAGATGAGCAGTGACCCGGATGTTCTAGAATACTACAAAAATGAACACGCCAAGAAGCCCCTGCGGATCATCGACTTGAACTCCTGTGAGCAGGTGGATGCAGGTGTGACCCTGAACCTCAACAAGAAGGAGTTGCGGGGAAGTTTTGTGTTTGGTGTCAAGACCAGTGAGCGCACCTTTTACCTGGTGGCTGAGACGCGGGAGGACATGAAAAAGTGGGTCCAGAGCATCTGCCAGGTCGCTGGCTTCCAGCAGGCTGAAGAGAGCACAGGTAGGAGAACAAACATGGGCCCTTCTCAGAACGGGCTGAGATAAGGCCTTCAGACCCTTGGCAATGAGGGCAGTTCCAGCTGAGCTTTCCTGGTTGACAGAGGAGTGACAGGCAGAGGGTAAGAGTGTGAGGGGTCAGCCATATGTTAGAGGGACTCCTAGCCCGTTATGCTCAAATGGGGAACCAGGAAATGCAGGATTGTGTTGAAGCTGGAGGTGTTCTGTGGTATTTCTTCAGGCAGCTGACACCACTGCTGTTCTTCAGCCCCTGCCTCTCCCGTCCCTGCACTCTCCCGCACCCTGTGCCCTGGGCTGCCCCCAGGGAAGGTCTCACCTGGGCCCTCCTCTGGCCATCCCTGGCTTTCCTGGTGCCTCCGTTTCAGACCACCCTGCACAGTGGCGGTGGGCTCTGTGCTTGTGGGTTTTCTTGCTTAGGGTCCTTCATGGTGGTTGTTGATGTAGGATCAGGTGTTCCTTCATATTCACTTGGGAGGGGACAGGTGGGAGGAGCAAATGCTTTGCGTCTGGGTTGTGAGAACCTTCACAGAAGAGTAGTTGAGCTTCTTGGAATGAGTTTTAAATGGTAGAAATACTCCTTGGCATTTGTTTGGGCTCAACCTCAACTGTCCAAGGTGGTTGAGGAGGAGCTTTCTCTGAGGCAGGTGTGCAGTTTCAGTCAGTAATTCTCAAACCTGGTTACAGTCAATTGAGGAGGAGCATTTAGAAAGCACGACGGCCAGGAAACATGCCAGATCAGTTCCTAGGGACATATACATTTGTGTTAGAGTTAGGGTCAGCCGATGAACACTGCCCTGGGTTGGGCATGCAGCCTTCCAGCTGCTATCTGTGCTGGATACCTCACTTCCTCTTTCAGACAACAGAGGAGAGTTTGATGCACGAGTTACTAGAGAAAAAGAACCACGGAGAGAGGGAGAGTGGGGAATGTAGCTGTCCCCCGGGGGCATGGAAGGGCAGGCAGGAGGAGCTGGGTCCAGTCTGGAGGGACAGCTCCAAGTACACTTATGTTTTTATCTTTTATGCATGGGGCACAGTCCAGGGCCTCAGCGAAGCCACCTTCGGTAAGCAAGCCTCACGTAACAAAGCCAGCTTTGGCTCTGAAGGTGGTGGCAGCAGGAGCCACCAAAGAGGAGGGAGGTGTGGAACTCTTCACTCCAGAGGCTGATCTTGCTTGGGGCCAGGAGGCCATGGGCGGCCACACCCCCTGGAAGTGCCACTCAGGGTGGTAGGAAGGGGCTCCGGGCTGCTCCAGGAGCTGTGCCGAGCTGGAGCATCTCCTCCTCAAACTGGACCGAGGCCCCAGCCCTGCTCTGGGAGGGCAGAGGGGGCAGGCATGGGAGAGGCAGAGAAGGCCACTGCTGGCATGTTGTTTTTCTTCCTCTGACAACCCACTGTAGGAAAGGGACACCTTTCTTTCCTGTGTCATTCACAGACTCCCCAAGGAATGTTTCCTCAGCCAGCCACGGCCCCTGCTCAGTTCCAGCTGGGCCCTGCCCCTCCAGTCAGCACCTGCTCCGAGAACGGCAGTCCTCAGCCCTGGTGCCGTCCAGCCAGCTGGCTCTGTCCACACCTCAGCCCCCCGGCTCAGGCCCTGCGCAGCCCAGCGGACCCGCCAGCGCGCCCCAGGATTACCTCTTCCTGCACCAGTGCGTGAGCAGGAGAGCGGGAACCACAGGGCAGGAGATCGCCACAGCCAGCAGGTGGGTGAGCGGCCCTCACAGAGCTGTGGCTCTTCAGTCCTGGTTGTTTTATTTTAAAGACAAGCGAGTAAAATACTGTATTTTTACAGGTAAACACACATGTAACGAAACATAATTATTTGTGTAACCTTCATGTTTCATTGGTATCGTCTGTGTTGCTACAAAGATGTAATTGGGTTCCAGAGAAGCTTCCCATTATAAAAAATAATGCCATAAAAATTTTTGATTGGGCCTTCTTTCCTTCCATCCTTCTTTTTTCCTCCCTTCATCCCTTCCTTTTCTTCAGAAAAAAAAAATTATTTGGAGGAAAATGGCATTAGGGGCTAGAGTTTCTGAATTGCAGAAAACAAAAGCTTTTAAAATGATAACATCGAGCAGATGCATATCTCACTTTTGCTACAGGCTGTGCTATTCCGTGTGACAGCAGCTGTCCACACAGGGCTATTTAAATTTACATTGATTTAAATTAAATAAAATTTAAGCTTCGGTTCCCAGTGTCGCTGGCCACGTTTCAAGTGCTCAGTACCACATGCAGCCAGCTGCCACCGTGCTGGACAGCACAGACACGAAGGAAACACTTCCACCCCCACTGAAGCTCTGCCGCAAGGACGCCTGGCTCTGGAGCAGTGGTCTTTGTTTCTGTGAGTCCTCAGCTCTCTCTCAGCTGCAGAGCGTGCGCGTGTTCTCACCACCTCTGGTTCCTGCTGTTAGGGTAGCAAGAGCACAGAGCTGGAGGCCTTGCCAGAGCTGCTTCCCTGTTGCTGCCATAGCCGGCAGATCACAAATCACACTGCTTAGTTCATTTAGGAATGTCTAGATCAGGTTATGAAAATTAAGGCAAACACAGAAACGGCTGTGTCATTGTTATCGCTGCATGATATCTGTGAGAATATTTTTTTACATAATCTTGCTTGAACCAGTCAGACACACCGAGAGATAGCCAGTGTAGATAGGGCATCTCCATCTTATGGATGAAGCACCTGAAGCCCACGGATAATACACAGCAGCGGCAGGACTAGAGCCCAGGTGTCCTCACTTCTGTCCTGCACTGTGCTCCCCACACCTGCCTGCTGCCCTGCTTTTCTGAGTCATTGCTGTCTCACAGCAGGGCTCCAGCACTCAATCTAAGCCTGCCTCAGATACCTCTTTCCCTAAAGCAGCACGGTTGATTCGTTGTGAACGTGCCCGAGCTCAGCCTCTGTGAGCTGGTACCTGAGAGCGGAGTCCTGAGCCATAGGGTGAATCAGCAGGTGCCCGCGCTGGGCAGTGGCAGACTGTAAATAGCACCTGCCCCTCCTGAGTCCCGGACCAGAGACAGGTAGTGTGGCGTGGAGGGAAGCACAGCACAGGCTCAGGTCAGTCAGATACAGGTTCACATTCAGGTTCTTCCACTTGTTTAACCTCCTTGACATTCAGTTTCCTTATCTTCAGAATGGGAATGAAGAATTCAAAGGCTAAGTGATGAGAGTAAAATGAGAAAACATAAGTGAAGTGCCTGGTGGGTGTCCCCAAGGTTCTGCTTGTCCTCTCTACTGCAAGCGCATGGCCTGGGGGCAGAAAGCGAGGTCTTGAAATCATCATTCCCCAACATTGATGGAGCATCCGTTCACCAGCTACAGTAAAGTCTAATCTCTAAACAGCCTTCAAGGTGTGTTTTGAATCGCCCCTCTGCAGACGCACAGTTCGAAGTATGGACAGAGAAGGTGCCTGCCTTACCTCTCAGCCAGCAAATGGCAAGTCCCAGGAGAACCTCAGGCCTGCCTGACTCCTCAGCCCGTGCTTCCTCCACACCACCCGCAGCATGGGGCTTCCAGCTTCCCAGCCAGCCTCCTGGGCAGTCCTGGCCTCCTCTCACCCCTCGCCTTCCCGTCTTTCTCTCCGCAGGAGTGCCAGCTTCTCTCAGGGCACCAGGGCCTCCTCCCTCATGAGGAGAAACATAGCCGTGCAAACACCTGCCTGGTGCAGGGGACACTGTGTCTGCAGGGCCCATGGTCAAGCCCGTGACATCTGTGGCCTTCCCAAGCCGAACGGGCACAAGTCAGAATTCAGAGGCAGTACCTGCGACCTCCCCTGGAGCTGGGGTCCCCACGGCCACCCTGGGGACAGCTCCATCGGCACCGAGGCAGGATATGAGGACGTGTGCACCTTCAGGAGGCCCAGCAACGCCCTGTGCCGGGAGCTTGGGGGCCTGCTGCTGCACAGTGTGGGCGTTCCAGCCACCCCACTCTCAGCCTATCCAGTGCCCAGGACATTCTCACCAGACAACAGCCACAGTGCCGTGGCAGTGGCCACCCCCAGGGCCTCAGCCAAAGCTCCCCGACCATGGCACACCAAGCCCAATCAGACAGCAACACCTCCATGGGGCAGCCCTCAGCAGAGGCCTTCAATCAGGAAAAGGAGCAGATGGGTCTCTGTCGCTGCCCCCGTCCCCAGGCACAGCGCCCTTCCTGCAGTGGCCAGTGGCCGACGTCCCCGAGGTCAGTGTGAGCCCTGCCGCAGCCCAGAGGGAGGGGGAGGTGGCACAGGGGTCTCATTGTTCTACTGACTCGTGGTCCCTATGGCCAAGGGATACTCAGGAGCCACTCAGAGGGCTGGTTCTCACGAGTCTGTCACCTTCTGCCCAACCCTTGCCAGCTGATCCCCCAGCACTGGCTGTGTTGGGACACCCATGATGGTAAGGGTGTGGCAGACCCTGCCTCGGAGAAGTCAGTTTCTACCAAGGAAATGGAATATTCTTGGGTAACCACAGAGCACCAGGTTACAGGTTTGGAAGTCCAAGTCATTGTATTTAATTTATATAAATCAAACTAAAGATTTAAAAAGTGAATTTAGAAGAGCAGTCCAAACTGAGCCAAAGCCACGTGGACTAGCAAACTATTAAATCAAAAGGAGATCTTCAGAATATTTTCTAAGCCATACTTGAATTCCTTTGAAGTCTGAAGTTGTATTTCAAATACCTAAATTCTGTTGTCATTTGTTTTCCACTGAAAGTATTCCATCTCTGCATGTAAGCTCCTCTGTCTGATGAGAAAATAGAATGACATTAATTCTTTTCATTCTGCATCTCGCAAAGCCTTTGTTCATCCATCCTATTGTTGAAGCCATGCAGAGAGTTTGGTGGGACAAAGCCTCATCTCTGTTTCACGTGAGGTCTGTGGTATTTAGGAGACTTAGGCAGGGCTGCAGAGTCGGCAGTGGCAGGGAAGAGACTCAGATGCTGGGTCCTGGCTCCGGGCTGAGAACTCTGCAGTCTTTTCGGTCTGCCAACAGCATGGGCCATCACCTTGTGCTTTGGAACTGAGATGCTTGAGATGTATAAAAGGTGGCCCTGCCCATCAGAGCTCGCATCTGTGTATAAAATACAATGAAACCGGCGTGTGTAAGTTAGTATAAGTATTGTCACTTGTGTTCCTGGAGGTGACAGCTGGGGTGAGCAGGACACTGACTGGTGCTGTAGGAGGGGAGCAGAGGTGCACCGTGAGGGCAGAGTCAAGGGGACCTTGGGAGGCTGACGCTGTGCTGGGTCTGGAAGCCCAGGAGGAAAGTTGAGCGGAGCGGGTGTGAGAAGAATGCCTGGCCGCTGGGGCTGAGAGCAGGGCCTCCTGGAGTGTGAGTGAGGCCCGGAACAGCGCTGCGGAGGCAACGCGGATGTGCCCACACCCAGAGCGACATGAGCACATATGCACCTTCCTTCCTCTGTCACAGCTTGCTCTTGTGGGACGTGCGCGAAGGCCCCGCACAGTGCAGCAGGTGCAGGCTGGTCTGCTGCGTCCATGAGTGAGCGAGGCAGTGCTTTCCCGGTGAGTTGGGTTAACCGGGGTCCTCAGACCACTCAGGTACATGAAAGGCCACACCCATGGGAGTAAAAGCACACCCCAAGAGTATTGTTGTCTCCCTCCTAGAGCCTTGCCAAGGTTCTTGTCTCAGTTCAGAACTCCGGGTTGAGTTTTTGGACAGGTAAAACGCAGGTAGTGTAGTTGGAAAAATGTGCGTGCTTGGGAAGACTGAGTTTCGAGGCTCAACAATGCTGCAGGTGAGCAGAGGGGCCAGCCTGCTGGGGGTGCACGTCCCCAAGGCAGCAGCCTCACCGTGAGCCTCCGTGGAGGAAGGTGCTGAGTGTGACACTCCCGGCAGGAGTGTGCTCAGGGTCAGACCAGGTGGTGGATCCCAGGTTGCCCTGTGGAAGGGACTGACCATAGGTCTGCAGGGCGTCAGGCAGGCAGATAGGCCTGGCTTCAGGCCCCCTGCAAAGCAGGATTAGGTCACCAAGGCAAAGGGCAGACAGGGCAGAAGTTGGAGGAAGCCGTAGCCACACAGCTCTGTGGCAGCTCTGCCTGCAGCTTAGTGATCCCCTAGGTCCCGGGGTGAGCCCAGATCCGAGCCTGAGATGCTTATCTGCAGTGGTGAGTCTGACCTAAGGTGGACGGCAGGTGCTGAGCCAGACCTGCACAGTCCACACTGCGCTGCCCTCTGCCTGGTCAGGATCCAGAAACCTGTGTATACCCAGCCACCAAGGATATTTTACCCTGTAAATCTGTCACAAATTGTAGTGGCCCCCCAGGGGTCTTGAAAGCTAGAAGGGACCCACAGACCTCATTTCCTCCAGTCTCCCACACTGTGTTATTCAGTCTTCCCAAGGCCTCCCGTATCTTCAAGCGCAGCTGACCCAGTGTGGTGAGGGCCTCACACCCATTCTGAATACAGGTTGAACTTTCTCAGTGCAGAAGCAGGGCTCAGTTGCCCCGACACAGGTTCAAATTCCACATCACACCCAAAGGCACACACCAGTGGCCAGAGATGAGAACTTGGAGGCATCTCTCATGCCCAGCCACCTGGGTCCCTGCCCTCCCGCTGCTTCCTATAAATGGTCCATTCAGGCATTTGCCTGGGAACTCAAAGTTCTCAGGTCTGTTCCAATAAAATATCCTTGGTGGCTGGGTATACACAGGTTTCTGGATCCTGACCAGGCAGAAGGCAGCGCAGGTGTGGACTGTGCAGGTCTGGCTCAGCACCTGCCGTCCACCTCAGGTCAGACTCACCGCTACAGATAAGATTGCCAGCTGCCGTGCTCTCTCCTCTCTGCCCACACCCTTGACCACCGCACGCATGGCCTCCAGGTGTGCTGTGTGCCCACAGGGCCTGTAAGCACCAAAATCTCTTCAGCTGTCACATTGAGGTCATGTCATGAGAGCCACTCCCAATCCAACCCTGGGGCAGCCCCAAGAGGTCTCGTGCAGGTGGATCCTGGCTGGGGCTCTTCTCCCTGGGTCTCGGGTGGCTGCTGAGGACAGTGGCCACCAGCTTTCCCCGATAAAGAGCTTCATTCAAAACACCCCATATTGGCTTGTCGTGACTTTTCCTGCCTCGTATAGAAACTCCCACCCCTTCCTGTTTCTCCTTGCTAGTATCAGCTATATTTCTTTCTGTCTCCCTCTCCCTAGCCGGGGAAAGCAGCTGTGGGCCGACCGGACAGCACCAGTTCTGAAGACGTCTATGTGCTTGTGCACCCAGGTCCCCCCACCTTGCTGGCCTGGGAGGGGGAAGGTGCTGATGTCCACATCTCCACCAGCCCAGGACTCCACCACTCTGACCTGCGTGGCTCCCTTCCCACTGCCCTTCCCGGGTACCGCAGCGCCAGCCAAGGGCGTGAGCTCCTGCCACCCCCTGTCGACCGCAGCCTCAAGCCTGGCCAGAAAAGTAAGCCTGCTCTAGTCCCATCCCATCTCTGGTCATCATCCAGGGACTATTTGCATCAGCCCAGGTGTCAGGTGGATCCTGGACATGGGCTTTGTGACTGGACAAATCATAGAAATTCTCTCAGCCCCAGTTTTTCCATCTGTGCAGTGGGGGAAGTAACTCCTGCCTCCCAGGTGTGTTTAGGAGAATGGCCAGGACAGGGGCTCTGGCGTGGGGCAGGCGTCCAGTGGGGTTGGGTCTGTGCCCTGCAGGTGGACCAGCAAGAGGAGCTGTGGTTCGGGTCCCTGTCTGCCACCACCTCGCCCTGTGGGCCTTGGACCAGCACTGGGCTTAGGGAGGAGTGGGGAGCCAGGTGGAGTCGGCCCCTTGGGTGTGGCTGACGGGCTTTGATCTCAGCGCACAGAGTGAGGCCTCCACACCTCCTCGCATCCAGCTGCCTCCACCATGGGCTGCACAGCTGTCCAGGAGTGGCAGGGAGCAGTCACGGTAGCCATCTCCCCTCCGCTTGTAAAGCTCAGCAGAAAATCTGATGTCAAACCACATGTCCCCGTTTTGGATTATGAAAGTACGGTATGATTGCCACAGGTACAGTGGGATCTGAAGGCGTGACGCTAAGGCCTGTCACCATGGGCAAAGGTGATGTGGCCCTGCTGGGCCTCAGTCTCTGCGTATCCCTGAACTGTGTGAGGGGCCTCTGCAGGCACCCTGTGTGTTGTGTGTAAGTGGTATTATTATCGGCTTCCTTCTTCAGCAAACCCTGCACCTCTCACCCTGAGAGACATCGCTGTCATCAGTGAATGCTCCCTCACGTCACCTGCCACCACGTCTGGGCTCGGGCCCAGGTGAGTATCTGTGTGGATGCGGGAGCCTGGGTCAGCCTTTGGAGGAGACGAGCAGACAGTTGCTGGCTCGTGGGTAGGGACAGCTGGATTCCACCACTGATGTTAGCTGGCTGTCCCTGGGTCTCATGGGGCTCGATGTCCTTATCTGTGGAGGGGCGTGACCAGTCCCACCCCCATCAGGTCTGCATCTGAGAGGAGAGTGTGTGTCTGGGTGCGTACGGGTCGGGCCAGCTGGGGTCTGGTCTGCGGCAGCACCCTGAGGCCTGCTCGGTGTGCCTCTTGTCTTCTTCCCACGACAGCCGCGCCTCCCTGAGCCACTGCCCCAGCTCCACTCAGACCATCACCAGCACAGACTCAGGAGAGGGTGCAGGGAGCCCTGTGCCTGTGGTGAGTCCTGGGGTCACTGGCAGCAACCATCAGAGTCCCCTAGGGCCTGCCGCTCAGTTCCCCACCTCCCCACTCACCTGAGCCAGGCACTCCTGGTGTCGTTTGTGATCTAATCTCCTGCTGAAAATCCTTCTTGAGCACATGGACATCTGGCAGTTGATAGGTGAGAGGAAGATGTGGTCCCTGCCCCTAAGGAAGTCTTGGTCTTGGGGGCAGAGGCAGCATGCCTCCCTCATGACCGACATGGTGGCAAGATCCTGCCCCTGGAGAGGCAGACCCAGAGTTGCCTGCTTAGCAGTGGGAGACACACGTGTCCATAACTCACAGAGATGGGGGCCATGGCAGATGTCAACATGGGCAAACCGTCCCTTTCGTCCCTGAGATGCTCACTGACAAGGGCAAGCTGCCTGCACTTGGGAGTTGCTGCCCAGATGCTGAGAGAATGAATCAACCAGCCAACACAGCAGCTTGAAAAGAAAACACAGGGCCTTTCTCACTAGAATCAGACTTCCGGAAAGCCGCAGAAAGGGGGCGGTCTCCTCGAGCAGGGGGCAGGACCCAAGGGTGTATCATCTGCAGGAGCAGCTCCTGCAGCTCTGTGAGGTCTCTGGGAGTGGCGGCGGAGGGAGCAAGCTGCTCCGTGTGACTGCCCCGCTCTGGGGCACAACAGAAGGAAACTGTTCAGCACCCAGTGGGTGAAGGAAATGGGCTTCCTTCTTAGGGGCCAGCATGCAGAGGTGGGACTGAGAAGAGGCTGTAGATGAGATTGGGCCCTATGCCCTATAAGGGAAGCCACGTGGTGCATGGGTTAACGCAGGTTTAGGTCAGAAAACAGACCTGGCAAGTCGCCCCACTGCTCAGAACCACAGGTCTGTGTTTGTGTTAAGCAGCGGGAGCAGTAATAACACCTGCATCACAGGATTGCCGTGAGGATGTGAGTAAGAGCAGGAACAATCCCAGTGCATGGCTCAGAGTAGGACTCAGCGGACTAGGAGCCCCGCTCCCAGAGGGTTGTTTCTCTGGATGTGGGTTAGTCTGTTTCCTAAACTCACTAGTGGTTTCCCCCCGTGGTGATAGCGGAACCTGGCATCTGCATCTCCGGTTCCCCGTAGCACCAAGAGCCCAGCCCCTGGGAAGAGCCCTGCCAGTGTCAACTACGTGACCCTGGACTTCCAGCTGTGCAAGGTGCCTGGGGCAGAGGTGGGGTCAGTTGAGCTCCCAGCCCGGGATCCTGGGGCTGGCCCTTCCATGCCTGTTCCCTGCTGGCTTTTACGACCTGCGGTGCTGTGGTCTGGGGCTCAGGGCTCCTGCTCCTCCCTCTCAGAGCACAGGCACCCTCACCGCTCAGCCCAACCCTTGTAGAGACCTGACCTGCAGAGGCTCAGGTCCCACTCCTGGGCCTGAGCTCTTCTCTGAGGAGAACGCCCCATCTGGGTGGGTCTCGCAGCCCTGTACATCGGTGCAGTGACATTGGAAAGGGACACTGGGCCCAGGGAAGCTTCCCCAGGCAGCACACGTAGCCACCTGGGGTGAATGGCGGGGGAGGGGGATGGGCTCCACCTCACAGGGGGCTGTAAGGGCTCCCCAGGGCACCCATGTAAAGGCCATGGCTGGCACCCAGATTTCTCTGCCTGGATGAGTGCCCAGAGGAGGGTGGCCAAAGGCAGAGGTGGAAGCCTTGGCTGTCTGCCAGGCTGGGGAAGGGCTGGCCTCCCAGGAGCTGGGAAGTGAGAAGAGTTGGCAGGGCTGTGGCATCTAGCAGGAGGGATGATGGGCTAGAGTTCAGGCTTTAAAGCCCACACCCAGGAAAAGAAGGCAGGCTCCAGAGGCCAGCTGGGGTGGCAGGCAGGGCCTTCCCCTAAGACAGCTCAGGATGCACCCACTGCCTTTGGCCTCCCCTTACTAGCAGCTCACACATACCCCTATCCCCACCCTGTCCCCTCAGCCATCCCCGTCTGCTGCCCCTCCCCACGAGGAAGTGCACTATGTCCAGGTGGACGAGGAGAAGACCCAGGCCCTGCAGAAGACCGTGCAGGAGTGGACGCACCTGCGGCAGGCCTCGGAGCCCTCCAGGGGCACCAAGCTGTGACTTGGGCCCCAAGACCAGGGAGAGGCCAGGACGCATCTCCAGAGCTGTCTCCCCTGTCCCCTACCAGTCCCCTGTCCCCCTGCCTGTGAAATTAGAAAGTTAAGTACTTCAAAAATACAATGGTGGGACAGGCACTGGATAAACGTTTCCATTCCAAAAGGGAGAAATAGGCAAGAATAAAGGGGTAACTGGTCCTAAATCAGTCCAAAATCCAAGAAGGAAAACAACATTAAGACTTAAAGCTGGAGAATCCCTTTCTTTGATTCCATACTCACCATCCTGGGCACACTGGGGTGGGGGCTGGACCCCCACAGCCGCTGACAGCTCTGCCCCTACGGCTTTGCCAGCTCTGTCCATGCAGCAGCTCTCATAGGTCAAAGTCATATGCCTGCAGCTTCCTGGGCTACAGTTGTCCACTGATGGCCCTACAGTTCTGGGATTTTGGAGGCTTCTCCACTGTCATGACTCCACTAGACATTGCTTTGGTGGAGATTCCGTGGTGGCCTCACTCCTGTGACCTCACTGGGCATTGTCTTAGTAGGGTTCTATTTGGTGGCTTCATCGCTAGGATAAGTCTGCCTGAGTCCCCAGGATTTCAGCAACATCCTTTGAAACTAGGTGGAGCTGCCATGGCCCCACAGTTCTTACATTCTGTGCATCTGCAGAATTAACACCACAGGGATACTGCCATGGTTTACATCTTGTATCTTACAATGATGGGTCCCCTTGACCATGACTTGGGTGGCTAAGGGATGGTGCACCATAATTCTGGGAGGAGGGTTCCAAGGTGGCGCAGGGCAGCAAATAATGAGGTCCCACAGGCAACTCTCTGTAAACCTTGCTCTCAATGTCTTAGCTTGCCTCAAAGATCTCAGAAATGACTCTGAGGTCATTCTTCCATTGTTTCAATGAATAAAACCTGGCTTTCTTCCATCTATCTTAAGCTCCTTAGCAAACAGTAGCTTGGCCATACCCTCAGTATTCTCTTCTGAATATACTTTTTTATTATTTGCATGGCAAGGCTGAGAGTTTTCCAAATCATTCCATTCTACTTCCCTTTTAATTATAAATTCTGTCTTGACTTCATTCTCTCTTCTTTCATTTTACTGTAAGCTGCCAGATGAAGCTGTGCAGCACCTTGAACTCTTTGCTGCTTACATATTTCTTCTTCCAGATATCCTGCTGATAGTTCGTGCTCTTAAGTTCTGCCTTCCACAAAGTTCTAGGAAACGAACACAATTTTGTCAAGTTCTTTGTGGCCTTCATTCCAGTTTCCAGTACCTTCTTCCTAATTTCCACCTGACACTTCGTCATAGCAGCCTTTACCTTCCATATTTCTACCCACAGTCTGGTCATGACCACTCAAGCCCCAGGAAG
>VBSM01003208.1:13436-27529 GCA_008086735.1 Cheirogaleus medius
AAAAAAAAAAAAAAAAAAAAATCCATTGAAAGAAGTCACTGTTTTCTTGTAAGTCAGGGTAGTAAAACTCACCCCACAGAATTGCCAACATTGAATGAAAACAAATAGGAGCAACGTGTGGGTGGGTGATACGGCAACGGGAGGGCACTTGCCTCTTGGTCCTCGCTGCAGGAGGGAGTGTCGCAGCTCGCAGCCCCCGGGGCTGGGCGAGGGGCCCCCTGGGTCGGTGGGCTGGAGCCCACTCTGCACCTGCCCCCACTTTGTGACTACACCTGGTCCAACCCGGGGGTGGGATTCGTGGGGCCCACAGGGTGTGCTCCACCCCTCTGCCAGTCCTCCCCCCACCCCCGGCCCCTGAAGCCCCCACAACATCAGGGGGTCAGGATTCCTGCCCCTTCCCAGCAAGTGGCCCGACCAGGCCATCCCCCTCTCCTCCAGGTGATCTTGGCAGAAAGACCCCCCAAGTCCTGAGCCTCTGGTGGGCAAGGAGAGGGAGTGAAGAGCCTGGAGCAGCGTCTCAGACCCACCCAGGCCAGGGGCAGGTGGGGGCGGGTGTGGGGCATGCCACCACACCTGGCTAATTTTTTCTTTTAGCAGAGGAAGGGTCTTCTTCTTGCTCAGGCTGGTCTCCAAACCCTAACCCTAACTCCTGACCTCAAGCAATCTTCCTGCCTCAGCCTTCCAGAGTGCTAGGGTTATGGCATGAGCCACCAAACAGGCCTCAAGTCCCTTTCTTAACATCACAAGCTTCCCTTGGGCATCTCCAGGTGTGCTGCCTGGCGGTCCCAGCAGCCCTGTAAAGGACAGGCCTTTGGACCACCATAGCCCACAATCTCACTTTACAGATGGGGAAACCAAGTCAGGCCAGCAGTGTGACGTGCCCCAGGGCTCACAGCTAGGCCATGAGCACAGCCACCAGACTGTGTAATCCATGCGCCCACCCGAGGACTCGGGTGGTTCTGGTTCGAGACTGAGCACCGTGTCAAGAGTGCTTGTGAGGTGACTAGGTGGCAGCAGGCACCAAGACTGGGTAACAGCCTGGGATGTGGGCAGCAACTGGCACTTGAAGAAACAGGTGCAGAAAGAGCAACTGGCTCAGTCACATGTACAGCAGGCTGGCTAGGGCCTGAGCCTGCTCCCTGCGTCCTAGCGTCTGGGAGGGCACCGTGTGCTGGTGGTCTCACCTTGCAGGACCTCTGCTGGCCCTGGCAGCCACCACTGGGCAGGAGGCCACAGGGCAGACCTTGCCGCCCCTCCTCTACCCCTTCGTCCCCTAGTGTCGTCCCTGGTGGTCCGGGAGGCTAGGGCATGTGCCAGAGCTGTGAGCCTAGTGCCCGCTCACCTGTTGTGGTGACCCTTGAGCTGCAGCCACCCTTGAGCTGCACACCTCATTGGGCTGCACACCACTGGCCCAGCCCCTCCAGCCCCAGACAGTGGGGGGCAGCTTGAGTGACCCCACCTGGTGGGCAGGCAAACCCCTTGCAAAGGCCTCATAGGCCTGAAAAAGACCACATGTCCAAGGAGCTGGCTCGGGGCCAGGCAGCAGCAAGTGCCTGCTGCTGTTTCATCACAGGGACAGTCCTTCCTGTTCCAAGGCAGCATCCCCTGCCCCGACCCACCCGCCAGGAGGCGCCTGTGGGGCCACCGGAGCCCTGGAATACTCTTCTGGGAAAGGGAGTTCCTGGAACAAATTCCGGTCAGGCCTGCTGGGGCTGCTTCCAGGTTTGAAGGTCAAGTATAATTGGGTCTCTCCTTGGACAGCAGCCACACCCTCCATCTGGGTGGCAGAGGACAGACTGTCTGGAGGGTCCACAGTCAGTGCCCTACAGGGGGTTTCAGGGTGGCAGATAAGTGCCTACTGCCTCTGGGGCCCCACCCCACAGAGGGGTCACACGGGGAGCGATTGTGCACAGCAGCCTCAGCCTCTCCGGTCCAGGACGCCCCCCGCCCCCCCTATCACCCTGCCCCCAGGAGGCCCAGAGGCTCAGACTAAGAATTCCTGGGCTTGAGGAGCATTAGCCACCACCTGGGATCTCCAGCTGTGTTGGGGAGTTGGGGCACGTGTGGGCCCTGGGGCTGGGCGGGGGGAGAAAGACTGCCACGAGGCCCATCCTGTGCCACCCACCTTTATTCAAGGACCCTTAGGCTCCAGAGCCACATAGATGCTTGGCTTTTGGAGGGCACAGAAAGAAAAAGGGGCCCTGGTGATCCTCCCAGCACACCCCAGAGAGCCAGGACAGACTCGGCAGCACCACCACCTCAGGGTCAGCCTCGGCACCCCTGCCCAAAGAGCCACAGGGCCAGACACCAGGATGCCAGGCCTGGTGCTGGGGACCCCTTTGGGGCAGCAGTGTCCCAGGCCCTGAGAACTGGCTCCACCCTGAAGCTGGTACAGGGAAGGTGCCAGGCCAGACAGGGCCAGGACACAGGAGCAGCAGGGTCTGCAGAGGATCCAAGCTGGACTGGGGGTGGGGTGGGGGCTGGCCTTGTTCTGCGTTCTGGCCACCTCAAGGACAAAACCAGCCCAGTGCCACCAGCCTGGGAGACAACAGAGGTGCCCTCTTCTCCCTCCTGATCTTCTGGCCAGGGGAGGAGGCAAAGATGGGGCAGGGGTGGGGAGAGGTGGGGCTAGGGCCCCCCAGGGGGCAAGCGGGGCAGGCAGCTCCAAAGATGCAGCCAGGCTGGTAGGAGGGCAGGGCTTGGCAGGTCCCCGATCCCCAGTGACAGAGGCAGCTTGAGACCCCCCAGAAAGGAGATGAGGCGGCTTAGGGAGGAGGGGCGGCTCCAGCCATCAATCACGTGGTCCTGGGGTCCTGGGTTTGTAGCCCACTGGGGCAAGGCCCCTCCCCTCCAGGAATAGCCCACGGGACAGGAGGTGACCAAGGTCAAGTGCACCCTGATCTTCCAGAGGCGGGGGAGGGGCCTGGGTGCTCTAAGACTTCTTGGCGTCCTGCGTGTTCCGGCGCTTCAGGTCGCTCAGGTCGATGGGTTTGAAGGCTGTGGGGGACAGGTGGTCAGCCATGGGCACAGGCCCCCATCCAGCCCCCACTTCTGGCCCCGGGACTGGGCTGTCTTGGGAGAGGACACGAGGCAGCAGCAGGGGATGGGAAAGGCGGCTGGCCTTCCTGCCCCCGGGACGGCCCCACTCACTCTTCAGGCTGGGGTTAGGGACCTTCTCCACATATTCCTCCACCAGGCCCCGCTCGCTGCCTGACATCTGGCTCCGCAGGTCTCGCTCCACACCCTGCCAGGCTGAGGGCAAGCAGGGGGCGGTGTGGTCAGAGGCCCCACTCTGGCTCCGTATCCGGCAGAGTCCCGGCGGCCACTGTCCGAGCCAGGAGAGCATCCGCCCTCAGTGCCTGACTGCCCAGGCCTGTCCTCTCGCCCAGAACACGCAGGCACTCCTCCCCAGCGCCCAGGCTCGCCCGCCCACCCCAGCAGGTCTGTCCCTCCTCTGCACATGACCAGGGCCAAGGTCAGGGGGCCTCGCGGCAGCACTGCTCCTTGGGGTCCCCATCCCCGGCACATACACATGCCCAACCTCAGCCACCCACCCCCTGTTCCTGGCCCCTTCTGCTCGCGTGTGCCGTGCTCACGGCTGGGTGCACCCTCTGCCTCTTCCCAGCAAACCTCCGGTGCTGGGGACGGGCTCCAGACGCCGCCTCCATCTTGGGGCTGCCCACGTCCACGCCTCCTGTCGCGCTCCCCACCATCAGAACCAGGTCTCCCCACCAGGGCCCTCAGTCAGTCCAACCTGCCCGGGACCCCCGAGGCTGTAGAAGGGGTGACTGAGGCAAGAAAGGGGCTCCAGGAAGCTCCTCGGACTGACAGCAGGAGCCGAGCAGGGCGGACACACCCACCTTCGTAAATGAAGCGCACGTTCTCCTCGTGGGCCGGGGTGAAGATCTCACTGCTGCTGGGAGAGCGGGGACTGCTGTTCCTCTTGCCGTTGTAGACAACTCTGGAAACGGGGGAACTGCGGGGAGCCGGCATGTGATGACGGAGCCAGCGGTGCTAGGCAGGGTGGTGGCCCACACCCCGTCCCCAGGCAGAGGCCACCCCACCTTCCTGAGACCCACCTGGTCATTGCTGGGGCGCTGGTCCTAGCACTCCGCTGCCAGGTACCCTCTGCTTCTGAAACGGAAGCCCCAGAACACAGGAATGGGACTGAGCCCCGCTCTGCAGCAGAGGGGAGGGGCCACGGGGCACAGCTGCCTCCTCCCCATAAGCTGTGAAGAAAACGTGTGATTTTCTTCCTGGGGACCCCCCACAGGCAGGCTCCAGACACCAGTGGCCAGGGGACTCCAAGCAACTCCACACAGGCTAAGGATGGCACCGGGGCAGCCAGGTGGGGGCCAGTGCATAGGAGGTGGGGTCAGCCAGCTGACGCAGGTGGCCTGAGCACCATGAGCTCGGCCCGTGTCCCCAGCCACAGCACCTGGACCAGCACTGCCCTGGAGCCCCTTCTGCACATGGTCAGCCGGCAGCTCTGTCCACACTCCTGTGTTCAGAGTTGCGGCTGCCTTTTGAGGGCCAGTAGTCCCCAGCGAGCCTAGCTCTGTCCTCGCCGGCTGCACGGCTGGGCTTGTTTCTGCTGAGCTGCACTTTCCTTCCTGTGAACAGGATGAGCTTCCTCACAGTCACTCAGGCTCCCCAGCAGACCCCAGACCCCAGGCCCAGCCCCCTGGTCCCCTGCACTGGGGCTCCTCAGGCTGGGACGTGAGCCCGAGTCAGTGCCCTGGAGATGGAAGCAAAGCAGGGCGGTGAGTGTAGCGGGGGTGACCCTGGCCTGTGGCGGTTTACAGCACAGCGTGGAGAGGAAGTCTATCGTGAGGCTCAGACTCTCACACGCGCCCTTGGTGAGGGTGCCCCCTCACCAAGGTGAGGAAGGTGGCTCACAGGGCTGGTCCACAGGGGCAACCCCAGGTGCTGGGGGCAGAGGAGTCCAGGGGCTGTGAGTACAAGCACCTGTCCTGCCCAGCCCTGGGGCTCCAGACAGCCCGAGCGCAGAGCTGCAGCGCCTCACAAAGGGCCAGGGGAGTCAAGGCAGTCTGGGTTCTTCCTTCCTGGCCCTCAGCATCATTTAAGCGAGCCAGTGTCTAAACACCCATGCAGTGAACACAAGCCGTGAGCCAAGGGCAAGAACAACAAAATAGTGTAAGAGCAGCTCCCAGCAGAGCACGTGGAACTCTGTGCCCCTCCCAGGCCAGGAACGGCCGAGGCAGGGCCAGTGGCCTTGGCTCCCAGCCTGTGGCAGCACCCAGCCTGCTCACCAAGCGACCTCTCCTCTCCTGGACTCTGGGATCTCTCTGCACACAGTCCTCCTGCTGGGACACCAGCCCAGGGACATAAGAACACAGAGGAAAAGACCTCTTTGGCCTGAGGGCCCCACAGGGACACGCTGATGGGGGCAGGATGAGGTCAGGAAGCCGCAACTATGCACTGAGGACAGAGATGCTCAGGGAAGGCAAAGCTCAGGTGACAGGCAGACTGGCTGGCCCCTGCCCGCTTCTTTGGGGCACCTGCTTCCTCAGGCGCAACTCCCAGGGGCTGCCTGGCTCTTACACACGCCACACCCGTAGGCTCAGGTCCCCTCTCAGGCTCAGCTCAGGTGTCACTTCCACTCAGCTCCCACCTCCTCCCAAGTAACTATCCTTCCCTGGCTCCCTTCGCACACACCTGCCAGCGGGGTTCTCTGGGTGCCTGCTCCCCTCCGACTCTAGCCCCTCAGCCTGGCCCAGGCTGGCCCCAGGCAGCAGGCCTGCAGGGAGCTGCGCCAGCGGCCTGTACTCCACAGCCCGAGACACTCAGTCTTGACCTTGGGGACCCTCCCCAAGCTGCCCCCACCTGCCCATCTTCCTGACCAGAGAAGGAGCTTGCTGAGGACAGCACCACAGCCCTCTGGAAGGCCACACTTGTTCACAGGGCCAGGCGGCCAGCGTGTCGCACGGCACGTGCCGTCTGTAACCTACAGGCTGTGCACCTCCCACATGGGCGTCCTACCACGCCTACGACAGGCTCTCGCATCCTTGGGACTTGAAGGACAAAGGAAACATCTCAAAAAGGAGCCCCGTTTGCCTCCTCTCGCTAGGAGAGGACATGGGCCCCCCAGGCCTGACACCAACAGACACAAGGAGCCTCTGTGACTCCTCCCCACTTATCCCTCCGGCTGAGATCCACCGGGGCTCGTGCTGGCCCTACCCTGCACCCACAGAGACAGATCGGAGACCCAGGCTTCTCCTAGCAGGCACCTGCTGCTGCCTGGGAAGCAGAAGGGACAGGTCTGCGGCCCACTCGCACCTACCACCTTCTGGGGCCCAATTCTGACCCAGAAGGCCATCTTCACTGAAAACACACTCCTGAGTGTGTGCCCCAAGAAGTGCGTGAGGACGGCTGGGGAATCGCACTTGCAATACCCAGAGAGAAGAAAGACCCCCTGAAGGCGACAGAGCGTGCCGGGGCCCATTCCCACCACGGCAACCACAGCCGCAAACTGGAACCACAGCAATCTCAAGGCGAATCAAGAGGCAGGACCAGGAAGGATTCGGACAGGACCTGGGGACCCAGGCGGGCTGGGGGCAGCCTGGAGAAGGCTAGGCTGCAGGCAGCAGCAGAGCCAGGGGCAGGACAGTCTGTTCGTGCTTGGCTGAGCAGCAGGAAACGTGAGCGTGTCACAGGTGTGGGAAGCACAACACCCCATGAGGAGGGTCCCAGGACCACAGCAGGTGGGACGTGGGCTGGGGAGATGGCACAGGCCTGGAGAAGCGCCAAGGATGCCTAAGAAGAACTGGCAGCCCTTGGAGGGTCGCCATCCTTGGTGGAAGGCCATCTGAGGCTGCCACCTCAGAGCTGACAGGACACCAGTTTGCTCAGCAGCCCAGGTAAAGGTGGGGCCTGAGGGAGTGGCTCCATGCTGAGTGAGCTGCTAGGGGCCCTGCTGTGGAGGTCCCCAGCGCCCATCTGGTGTGGCTGCCCCAGCCTTCTTCCCACCTAGGCCACCACCAGGGCTGGAGCACAGAGTGTCGGGCGACGCCCCTCCCGTCTTCCTTCCCTTTCAGTCACAGTCATCATCAGCGTAACCATTCCCCCCACAGCTCAGTCTACCACCTCCAAGAAAATGTCTTCGTGTTTTAGTATCTCTGAAACCGAGGCTGCATCTGGCAATCGATAACATGTCAAAGATTAACTGACAGTGTTTCTTCTTTCTCAGTGGACCATGAAATGTGGCGTGGCTCCCAATGGCTGGGGCTCAGTTGGGATGGCACTCCACGACAGCCCGGTGGCCCGGGGCCCTCTCTCCAGCACCAACTCCTCAGGCCTTCCTTCCCACTCCCACCACCTCCCCTCGCCGACATCCACACCACACCCCGTGCTGAACCTCCCCCAGTCTAGGGGACACAAGGACACTCTTTCCCCAAGCCATACCCCAGCAGGGCAAGCCTGGGCCCTCTGCTGCCATTAAGCTCATCCTCCAGCCCCAACCTGCTTTGTCAGGTGTCACCTGCTGCTCTACGCCACCTCAATCCCAAACACAGGCTTTGCCACAGGACCACCTCCTGCCAGCCCTCCCTCCCTACAGGTGACACTCAGGTCCGTGCATCCTGTGGACTTAACTGCTTGTTGCCTGTGACTGTCTAGCCTGTGGGGCCTGAACTACCCAGTGACTGGAGGTCATCTACCCTGCTCTGCTGCCCCCAGGCAAGCCCCTCTAAGTGTCAGGGCATCAGCATCCTCACTCGAGGCGAGGCAGCCCCCAGGGATGCTCGATTGCTCCAACAGGGATGGAAGCACAGCCACGTGGGGCCACACCTCAGGTAGGTCTCCTGTGGCTCCTTACCCAACACGACAATGGACATAGCAATCGTATACTATATTGTTTGACTGGACACTTCTAAGAATGAAAGGGACACTGTTGGTTATTAAGCATGAAACAGAGCGACCTGGGCAACTGGAATGTAGAGCCAGCCCACTCACAGGCAGGTGGGGTCCGGGAAAATAAAGGGGACTGAAAGCAAAGACCTCTGGGAGCCGCAACACACACTCATCAGGGCCATTGACACACAGTGCACAGTCCCCACAGCTAGGCCAAGAGGAAGACGCCCTGACAACCCCATTTCAGAGGGCGAAAGAGCCTCGGAGTAGAGGCGGACTCCACGTGACTCCCAACCCCTGCCCCTCCCACGGCCTCCCAGGGCCACAGCAGTTGGGTTCAAATGCCCCACCTGGCCTGAGCCTCTCCAGAGCCTGCCCCAGCTCTTGCCTGCACCCCACGGCAGGTTCCCAGACTCCCTGGAACACCCACTCCCACAGACATCCATGAGATTCCGCTCGGAGACTCACCCTCCACTCCAGATAGGGAGGGGAGTCTCACTGCATGGATCTGTGCAGAATCTTCCTCTTCCATGGGACCCAAGGGCTTCAGAGACTTCCTGGGGGGGAGGCAGGGGGTAGGAGACAGAGAACACAGGGAGCAGGGTGGGCCAGAACCCTAGTCTCTGGCCTCCTAGTCTCAAACTCCTTCCCACACACAGCCATATGCCCAGGAACGCGACACAAGGTGAGACCCTGTTCTCCAGCAGTGTGACAATGGATGTTCCAGAATCAATGATGCCACTGCTGTTCTGTATTCCTTCGGAATTTCTGATATTCAAATTTTCTTAGACTCCTTTCCCTTCATGTTCTGTGTCTTTTCAGCCAGTAAGACTTCTAAAAAAAACATCTACTACCAAAGTGGATACCAGATTACTAATGTTACAGCCACCAGAGGCCTGCTGGTTCTTGAAGACCCCCAGGCAGAGCCTCTAAGCACTGCCCCAACCCCTCACCCTCCTTCCTGGGTGCCAGCTGCAGAGCAACAGCCCGGAGACCCTGTACCTGCCTCTCCATCTCCGTCCTACTTGGAAATCTCAACATCCTCGGACTCACCCCAAATCCAGCCACATCCTTTAGGAAGACTCAGCTCCTGCTTCCTTCGCCATCCACTTCCCACCTTGTCTAAACATTCACAGCACTTTCCACCTCAGAAGTCCACTCACTGATCCCCATCTCCGGTCGTTGCCCAAACTGTCCCCTCTGCCCAAAACGACCCTACTCATCCTTGGGTTGAAAGACCACCTTCTCTGGGAAGTCTATTCTGGGGCAGGATGCGGAGAAGCACAACCTGCCCTGCTTTAGTAACTAGAGACGTGATACCTGAGGCGCCATCCCACCGGCTCTGTGCTCCCACCCCGGCGCCCCAACCCATGTCGTGCTCAGTAGCCACTACCCAGGGAGCTCCGTGGGGCACGCAGAAGCCGGTCCTACCCCGTTGGCCCCGCACCTAGCACAGCACCACGGCATGGGGAGCCCGGGAACGCGCGGAAAGCAGGATAACAGACGGAAGGAAGAACTGAGGAAGGGCCTGGAAGGCTGCGTTCCAACAACCAGGAGGCATCCTCAGAAACATTCCCTTTGGAAAATGGGGGCAGCAGGACGTGTGTCCACCTCAGCGGCAGGAGCTTTCCGCCCCCGGAAAAGGGCGGGCCCCTAGCGAGCGTCCGGCGCGGGAAGTCTCCGGCTTGTCCCTTCGAAGTCCCATCCCGGCCCCAGGGAGCGCGAGGGGCCGCGCCGCCTGCAGGACGCGGGAGCCCCGGTGGCGCCCGGCAGGTGGGAGGCGGAGCGCGGGAGGCCCTCCGCGGAGCCCAGCCGGCCCGGCCTCCCGCCCGGTCACTCCCCCTCGCGGCGGCCCCGCCTGGCCCAGCTGGGCTCCCGCGGCCGCGCGGCGACATCAGGGCGTGGCCCAGCCGCGCCCGCCCCGACCCGCCCCTACCCGCCGCCCGGCGCCGCGCCCGCCTCACCTCGCCCGGAATCGCCGCCGCCGCCTCTTCCAGCTGGGAGGCCCCGCCGGAAGTGACGCCACAGCCGGCGCGCAGGCGCGGACGGAGCGCGAGCCACGTGACTACCGACGCGAGGGGGCGGGGCAACACAGGAGGGCCGGGGGGGCGTGGTCGGAAGCGCCGCGGGAGGGTCGGGAGCGCCCCTGGAGGGCCGGGTCGGGGGCGTCGTGGGAGGGCCGGGGTCCCCTGGGTCGGGCGTCGCGGGAGTGCTGGGGGTCGGGAGCGCCGCGGGAGGACCGGGGTCCCCGTGGGCAGGGGTGCTGCGGGAGGGCCGGGGTGGGCGGGGTCGGGGGCTCCGCGGGAGGATTGGGGGTTCCGGGTTCCCCTGGGCGGAGCGTCGCGGGAGAGCCGGGGTCGGGGGCTCCGGGGGAGGACCGGGATCCCTGGGAGTAGAGGCGCTGCGGGAGGGCCAGGGGTCCCCGGGGGCGGAGCGGTGAGGCTCTGGCCACCTGCACTCCCCCAGCCCGCCCATACCCCCAGATGCAGCCGGAGCCCAGTAATGGGGCCACCACCACGGGCTTGGGAATCACTTTTATTGAAAAAGTAAAAAGTGTCACAATAAAAATTCACCTGGAGAAAAAGCCAGGCCAGAAAGGTGGGTGTGGGGCAGGGTGCTGGGTGTGAGGCAGGGTCCTGGCGCCTGGGGGCGCGCCGGCTTCTCCAGGGAGGCGACCCCAGGGCAGGGCTGGCTCAGTCCATCCTGGTCCCTTTGAAGAGCTCCACCAGGTCCTTGAAGTCTGGGTCGATGAGGTCAGAGGGCAAGTCGCCATCGTTGTTGGCTGCATCTCTGTCTGCCCCCAGGGAGATGAGGTACCTGGGCACAAAGGGCAGCTGGCTGCAGTGGGGAGGTGGCCTGGAGGGTGTTCACCTCCACCCTGGGATAGATGGCTAGCTGCCTGGGGTCACCTGTTTGTTTTTTCCAGGGAGGGAGAAGGAAACCTGAGCCTCTGGAAATGGTGGCCGGCTTTTCCAGTGTGCTCCAGTGAGGGCAACTGGGCAGAAACCGTTCCAGAAGCCTTTAGAGCTCTCTCGGACCCTGCCTGGGCCACCTGTTGGGGAGGCCGGTTGAGGTCTGGAGTGGGGGGATACAGCCTGCGCAGTCCCCCGCCGTCCTCTCACCTGGCGATGTCAGGGTACCCGTCGCTGCAGGCGATGTGCAGGGGCGTCCAGCCCACCTCGTCCCGCTGGTGAATGTCGGCCCCGTATTTGACCAGCAGCTTCACGCAGTCCAGGTTTCCAGAGAGCACGGCTTCATGCAGGGCAGCCAGGCCTGTGCCAGGACGGGGCAGGGGTCAAGGTCGAGGCAGAGGCCTGAGCCCCCTGGCTGGCCTTCTCCTCCCCCCACAGACCCTCAGCCAGGCCCTCTGGTGCCTGCATACCTGAGGGGTGGATGGTGGCCAGGGAGACCTTCCGGGCCCGGAGGAAACGCCCCACCTGCTCCAGGTCACCCTGACGGATGTGGTCCAAGAACAGGACATCGTTGGGGAAACGCACACTGCGATCGGCCAGCAACCTCCGGCGCCGCTGCCGTGGGCTGTAGCGGGCGTAGCGGGCAGTTCTGCTGGGCATTCTGGGGGCTGTGGCGTTGGCCGTCCCTCTGGGATCCTACTGCACCGGGGTGAGGGATGTGTCTGGCCCAGACCAGATCGGCGTGAGTTCTGTCTGATGGGACCTTGCTCGTAACTTATATAGGGCGCAGGGAGCTATATAAAGCTGCGCGGTCATGCTCGCCCTCGAGAGGGGCTGAAATTGAGCTGCTCCCTACCCCCTGTGGCCAGGATCATGTTCAGTGACTCATCTTTCAGCCCACCTGTCACCCTGCCCAGCCAAAGGGGTCAGATCTTCCTGGCTCCCCTCCCTGCCCCACAGCTGGACCTAGAAGGTGCCTTACAGAGGGCAGGCGGAAGCACCAGATAGAGCCCCTGAGGATGGCCAGCGGATGGGATCAGGGGCAAAGCAGGTCCCAAGGTCATGGGGAGGGCCTGCTGTCTACCTCCTGGAAAGCCAGGGGCCTCCCCCATGTCTGAAGCAGCACAGGTCCACCAAGCTGTGGAGGAGGCCCAACCCTCCCACCCCAACTCCCTACCCGTCAATTTCCACCTTCCAACAGGCTTGCATCACTCTCAGTGGTTTTCCCCGAACTGCTTTGAGGGCACTGCCTCCTGCCCAGAGACACCCCCCCCCATCCAGGCTTCCCTCTTGCTCAGCCAGTCCCCAAGCAAGTGGCCTGTCCCACCAGAGGTCCCCACACACTCGTACTTCCGCCCTCCACAGTGTCTTTGGGTCAAGGTTGCAGAACACATGGCGGTGTCCAGTCTGCTCTCCAAAGATGAGACCATCACATCCTGGGTGGTGCATTCCTTCTGCCACAGCCCCTTGTGGCCCTACCTCTAGGGACATAACCAGTGGGGTTTTAAGAAAACTGTGTTCCAGCAGGCTCATCTTTGCTGACTGCTGCTGCAACCGGGGTGCGAGATGCAGCTCAGATCATAGAACATGAAAAAAGGCAGGAGAAGGGGACAGACATTGGAGCAGGGTTTGCCCTGGAACCTGTCTTTGGAGTCAGGGATAGCCACTGATGGTACAGAGTTCCCTGGCAGCACTTGAAGCTGGCTGTGTGAGTCTGCTTAGACTGCCGTGACAAAATACCCCAGACCTCGGAGGGAGGGACATAAACAACAGACGTCGTTGCCCTCGAAGTTCTGGAGGCTGAAGTCCAAGGTCAGGGTGCCAAGGTGTGTCGGCAGGGCTGGCTCCTTCTGAGGCTCTGAGGGAGGGCTGGTTCCAGGCCTCTCTCTGGCTTTGGGAGGTTGCCAGCAACCTTGGTGTCCTTGGCTTATAGCAGCATCACCCTGATCTCTGCCTTCGTCTGCGTGGGGCTCTCCCCGCGCTTGTGTTCGAGCCTCCCCTGCTCACGAGGATGCCATCACACCGGAGCAGGCCCCCCGACTCCAGTGTTGTGACCGTTTCCAAACAAGGTCGAGTTCTGCGGTCCCGGGGGTTAGAACTTCCACGTGCATCGTGAGTCTGGGGGGGACAGAATTCAGCCCATAACACTGGCAAGAGCCTCCAGGTGATCACGAAAGGCCAGGGTGAGGACAGAACCAAGATTGGCCAGCAGCTCCCTTCAGGGACGTGGAGGTGGCAAGGTCACCAGTAGGCCACTCTGGATCCAACAGAATCAAACCATCTGTATCAGACACTTCCAGGCACAAGGCCTTGGGCCAAATGTTACAGGAGAAATGGTGTCAACTAAGGGCTCCCTGCCTGACAGGGTCTTCTCGACCTGCCTCAGTGCCCAGTGCATCCCACCCAGGCCCCTCGGGTCTCACGCCACGGGCACAACCCCTCACCATGCCGCTCCCTCCGCGGGCTGCACACGGTAGCACCGGGAGCCTCGGGCCAGGACCGGTGGGGGTGGCTCCCAGCATCCCTACATTCCCGGGTGCTGGTCAGTCATCACTCCAGGTCACCTGGGAGGAGGAGGGTAGCTTTTTCTGTTGTTTACGTGAAGCCCAGAGACTGAATGTTCCACGCTGTGGACGGGAGAGAGAAGTCTCCTTTGATGTCAAGATTGCGTTTGCTCATGTTGTGGAAAGTTGTCTGCCCTCCCTGCTCAGAGGATCAGGTGAAAGCTCGCTGGACGAAGCTGCCACTAGCAGAGTGGCCAGGAGGACCGAAGGACAGCACTTTCCAGGAGAGACGGGTCTCAGGCTAGAGCCAGGGGAGGGGCAAGCCCTCCAGGTGAGCCCCGGTGAGCCCCAGCGGGCCCTGTCCATCCTGCTGCGGCTGAGCTGAGAGGGCGTGGAGTTTGTGGCTTTGGCGTTTCCATCTGGATCAGAGAAGGGACTGTTGCCTGAAGCCTTCCCAGTCACAACAGGTCTCCCTGAAAGGTATTTATATCCCTTTATGCTAGCAAGGACATGGGAACCACGTGTTCTAAGCCATGGATGCTACCTGAAGTGTCATCTCCCCTTCGAAGTGTTTCATCAGAAGCTGGCCATCGGCAGTCCAACCTGCCACACAGCTGGCAAAACAGCCCGTTCCACACATGACATGAGAGCAAAACCAACCTGTATTTATGTAGCTTTGTCCCTGATTCTCTCGGTCTGTACGAACTTGTGAATTGACCTGGTTTGCATGATTTTAAGTTTCTACCCTCTGGAGAACAAACTAAAACATCTGATGCAAAAAGTTGACCATCCAACTTTTTTTTTT
>VBSM01003208.1:27629-51804 GCA_008086735.1 Cheirogaleus medius
CTCGGCCTCCCAGAGAGCTAGGATTACAGGCATGAGCCACCGCGCCCGGCCGACCATCCAACTTTTTAAAGGCCAAGGAATGCAACCAGCAGCGCTCTGCACAGAACACAAAACCGGAGGGCCTCTTAGGAAATCTCCACTGGAGGGCCAGCCAGGGCCAGAGAAGGCCCCTTCCCTCCCGGGCAGGCTGAGGCCGAGCCAGAGGCCTGCAGGTACAGTGCACTGGCCCAGCAGTGGCTTTTATAGATTCCAGGCCAGTGGCTTCCTGGCACCTGGAGAGAGAGGAGAGTGAGAGACTGGGAAGTCCCGGCCTGCTAAGCCTTCACTGCCTCCCCCAGAGCCTTGAGAGTTGCCTCGCTAATCCACCAGCCCAGCCAGAGAGGCTTGGACACGCGCCACCGCCTCCCGCCAAACCCCGGCCGGGAATGTGCTTGCCAGCTGCCTCCGCAGAGGGGAAAGGTATCGGTGCCTCCCGCCCCAGGAGCACATGACGGCAGTGCTCTCGGCAGCTGTACCAGTTCCCAGCACAGCTGGTCAGCAGGGCACAGAGGCCTGGGCACAGCTCACTTCTTTTAGCTGCGACTCGAGACTGCTCCCAGCGCTCAGCCCGTGCTTGCCACCCTCCTCAGAGACCCTGGCAGGGACCACAGCCCTTGCGCTTCAGCTCACATTTTTGGGGACAGAGCTAACATCCTCTCACCCCCAGATGCCCATGCCTTTTCCATGAATACATGTCTCTTTTGTGCCACAAGACCTAGGTGCGGCACACAAACCCTGCTGGGGCCCGGAACCGAACTAGCCTGAAACCAGTCCCAGCACGGGGCCACCGCGAACTGGCCGAGGAAGCACGGCAGGACCGCAGAGCGGGGGGCCACGGCACGGGCAAGCCGGGCTGGTCGGTGCTGCCCAAGGCGCTGACGCCACAAGGGCGGAAATGGCACAGCCCTGGGTCTGCCAGGGCCTGTAGGGCAGGCAAGGGCAGCGGCAGGGAGATGGCCACCCCCCTTCCCGTGGGCCGCCGCCCAGGAGAGAACTGGGCTCGCAGCAAGCCTCGTGTGGCCTGCCAGCCGGGCACCAGCAGCAGTGACCAGCGCCCCGAGGGCCCAGTGTGTGAGCACCGGAGCTGGGACGTGGGGGCTGGAGTCCTGAGTGTGGCCCTCTCCCCACCAGGAAGGCGCATCAGAGCACAAAGGGCTGAAGGGCCTGGTGGGCTCGAGGACACCTGGCAGTGGCTGTTCTGACCTTGAAAAGGGTGCGACGCATCTCTGCCCCACCTGGCGCCCGCCGGTCCGTCCCTCTGGCCTCACTCTGCCCTCCGGGGACCCCCGGGCCCCTGCAGAGCTCCCAGGGCAGCCACGCCGCCTGGGCAGGACAAACCCGGCTGAGCAGCATCACCCCACACCTTGCAACAGGCTGGCAGTTTCACGTCTGCAAAAAGTCGATTCTCCGCACAAAGCCTGAGCAAGCCAGCTGGGGTTCTCCAAGTCCAGTTACATCTGAAACACCAGAAGACTTCCTTTCTAACATGTCAGATCCTTTTTTATGGAAGGTTTGGTGACAGGCACACAACTTGTTCACTTCACCCACGGAGAAAGCCTGAACGCACCTGCTGTCTCCGCAGCCCCCTGCAGAGACCAGAAGGGAACGGCCTGGAGCCCGAGAGCTGCCTGTTGGCTGCAGCGGCTCCAAACGTGTCCACATCCAGGGTCAACACAGTGACAACCAGATCCCCAAGGACGTCAATGCCGCTGTCCCAAGCACAGTCTAGGCAAGCCTGCACCCCACCGCAGGGACACTGGTGCCTCCTCTGCCACCTGGGAACTGAGTCCACACCTGCCAGGCCCCGAGTGCAGCGAGCCTGTCCCTTCGCCCACATCGTGCTTCCGGGGGGCGGTCTCACCAAGGCATACCCCCAAGAGCCTGCCTGGGCTTTGGCGTGAGAATCTCCCACCCCGGAGCCTGGAGAGACCACAGAGCAGATGCAAGGACGGGCAGTAAAATCAACTTTATTTGGCCAATGTGTCCAATTCCATATTGTGACAGAAATGCCTGAAGAAGTGCCAGCGTCTGACTCGACTCCCTCCTGGGCGTCAGCCCCCAGCCTGGGCCGGGGTCCTGGTTCCTCCTGGAGCAGGCCCCGGGCCACGCTGGAGAGTCCAGCAGCCAGAGCAGTGAGCCCAGGACAGGACGAGGAGCCCGGCTTGAGGAGGAACGGCCTGGCCTGTCCCGGGCCCTGGGGCTCGCTATCGCCTGGCCGCCTCCAAGCGTGGCCGCCCTGACGGGACCCAGTCTCCACCTAGCCCAGGTGTGCAAGAGCTGCGCTCAGTCATGGTCACCCTGGTACCAGGTGCAGAGTGACCATGTCCAGACTGGCTCTGTCCCTCCCTGCACAGGGACAGGCGTCTCCGAGGAGGCCTGGCCAAGGTGGAACAAATACCCTGATGTCAGAAAATGTCTAAGAATCCCACGGATGGACTTACTTTAAGTGACAGTATAAGCCTCTCTAATAAGAAGAAACCATGACCAGTGTGAGATTCTGAAACATTGTAGCGCGCGCTCTGGACAAAAACCATGTACAAAAAAGTACGTCACAATTTAAAAAAAGGAAAAAATAGCCCACCAAGATGGGCTGGTCTAGAGATAAATCCCTTTCCAAAAATTGAAAAGCAAAAGGAGGAGACGGGCCTGCTTCCACGTGCCAGGATGAAGTGTCTCTTCAGAAAGGGTCCCTGGGTTTCCACGATGCCCTCCTGCCGCGAGGCCTGTGGGCGTCCGGGGCGCGCGCTGTGGGGAGTGCAGCCGCCGCGCGGCGCGTGTCTGGGGAGCCAGGTGTGTTCCGGTTATAGCTCGTCCTTCACAGCTTTCTGGTCGTCGTCCTCCTCCACGTCCGGCTCTTCTGCTTCTTCCAGGTCCTCGAGGTCCTGGGGTGCAGGAAGAGGGTGGGGCAGGTGTGCTGCTCTGTCGGGAACCCCAGACCCTGCCGACGGGCGCGGTGGGGGTGTCCCCAGCTTGGCACCAGGAAGCCGCAGCGGGTCCCCCCGCCCCGCATGAGTTGGAGCACGGCAAGCACTGGGTCTGGCGCTCAGGCCTCTGGCCGTCCCCCCTCAATCCAGGCAGGTCTGTCGCCACTTCCCACTTCCTGCAGGCCCTGCTGGCCCCAGCTGGCTGTTCCCTCCACTCCCGGCCTCAGGGGTCCCGCTGTGGTTGCCAACCCCCACCCTCCGGCCCCCGCCCCAACTCCCCAAGCGTGACTGTCACCCCCTCTCCGGCCACAGGCTGGCCCCGAGGACACAGCCATGCCTGCACTCGCGGTGCCTCCCAGCACCCAGCGGGCGCTCGTGTGGGCACCTCAGCCAGCGGGCTGGAGGCCGACACTCAGGTCCAGGCCGGCTGGACCCTGTGGGACGCGTCTGGGAAGATTTCCTAAGTAATTTCTAGTCATTAAAGACAGCTTCAAAATCGGGGACAGCCACTTCAGCAGAGCGTGGGTGAGCACATCCCTCGTCCCCCTGGCCAAGGTCTGGGGCCCCAGAGCCCTGAGTGCCCAGATGGGCCTCCGGTGTCACCCCCCCCGCCGCCAGGTCAGAGCCCAGCGGGCTGTGTGGCAGCCACTTACGTCGTCATCCCCTGCCCCGTCCTGGCCACCGCTCTCCAGAAACTTCTTGAAGCCCTCTAGCGTCCGCTCTCCGCTGTAATCGATGACCTGGGGGGAAGGGATGAGCCGGGGCTGGCCCCCACCCCGACCAGACAAGGGCAGGGGCTTCTGAAGAGGGGGCCCTGGCTCTGCCCCCTCCTTCCCGCCCCCAGCTGGGGTGGGCGACCGCCCTGCCCCGAGTCTGCCCCGAGCCCACCCCAGCCCCCCGCAGGCGCACCGTCCTGTCCGGGCTGGCGGGGAAGAACTTCAGCGTGGGGAAGCTGTGCACTTTGACCGCCTCCACCTCGTTGGCCGTGGAGTCCATCTTGGCGATGACGATGTTTTCGTGGTCCTTGTAGCTCTCTCCCAGCTTGTCCCAGATGGGCGCCAACTGCTTGCAGTGACCACACCACGGGGCATCTGAAAAGAAAGCAGCTCTGAGGCCTGGCCTGGCCCACGCTGCGTCACAGCCGGCCTTGCGCCGCGCCCCGCAGCCCCTCGCGCCGTCTGGTGGGGCAGGCGGGTCCGGGAGGCTGAGGGAGGCTCCACTTACAGAATTCCACAAACACGTTCTTTGTCTCATCAAAGGCGACCTCTTCAAAGTTCTTCCCGACTAGCACCTTGACGGGCTGCTTGTCCCAGTCCTCGGGCAGCTCCTGGCTCATCAGGTGGGGCTGGACAGACAGACCGTGGTGAGGATGGCGCTGCCTAGGGGCCCGCAGAGCCCCGGCCCCCTCCCTGGCCGGGGCTGAGGCTCACGGCTGCCCACACCTTGATCTTGCCCTCCAGGAAGCGGCTGCAGAAGTCCGAGATGGTCTCTGCCGTGAGCTCGTCCGACTCGGGCTTGTACTTGGTCATCTCCTCCTCCAGGGTGATGAGGCGCACGGCCGGGCACTCTTCCTTCTTCAGGCCGAAGAACTCGAGGATGCGCTGGTTGTCGGCGTGGTCGCTGTCGATGAAGATAAACAGGATCTTGGGGAGAAAAGGCACACTGAGACGCGCCCTGCGGGCTCCACTTGGAAGCAGCCCATTCCCCTCCAGCCCAGACAGACCCGCAGGTGGCTGGGCGCACAGGGTCTGGCCCGGGTGAGCCTCGGAAGGTGGCACTTCCGATACTGCGGGAAGCGCCGTGCCGTCCCCTGGCGCCACCCCACCAGCCGGGAGGGAGGACAGCTCACCTTGCCCTTGAAACTCTCGGCTGCCTTCTTGAAGTTGCTCAGTTTGCCGTCATAGTCCGACACGCTCTTGGGCAGGAAGAGCAGGATGTGTGTCTTGATTTCACCTCCGAAGATCTTCGGGGCTGTCTGTGTCACAAACATGAGTCACTAGGTCTGAGCTAGAGTAAGCTGTCGACGCAGAACATTCTCCCGCCGGCCCCCAAGGCCACCAGACACTTGGACAACAGTGCTGACTGGGGGGAGGGGTGTCTCTGGCCCACCCTGGGGCCCCTCCCGCACCATCCCCCAACCGGGGGCCACAGGACAGCGGCAGAACCACACCTGCTCGGTGAACTCGATGACTAGGGGCAGCTGGTTGTGCTTGATGAAGTTCAGCAGGTTCTCCTTGGTGACCTCCCCCTCAAAGTTATTCCGGCCTTCGTCAAACTGTGGGCAGAAAGGGGACCCTGAGCCTTGCTGCTGTGGGCACAGCTCCCTGGACGTAGCCAAAGGCGGCCTGCAGCCCACGCTCCTGCCTGGGAGTTACAAGCCACAGGCCCCAGAAGTAGGGACAGGACGAGCCTGTCCTTGACAGCCTGGGCGGCTTCAGGTATCCCCTGCGGCCACTACTGAGCCCAAAAGTGGTTTCATGCCTGCAGCACAAGCCTGGTATTCACAGCCCCCAGCTGCCCTGGCTGCGGGTGAGTAAGGCCGGGACAGCCTCAGGTGACCGGACCCCATCTCACTGCTGCCTCTCCACAGAGCTCAGCCGGGCAAGGCAGGCCCCGTGTCCTCTGGACGTGGATGGGGCAGTGCGGTCACACAGGAGGTCCACTGCCCAGAGGCACAGGGCAGCCCCCCACGCACCTACAGCAGGCCTCAGACCCCATGGGGTGCACAGAACCCCGAGACTGGGCAGCAGCCAGCTGCAGACCAGAGCTTTCGCCACATCAACACCACCCTCTGCCCACAGGCCTGAGAGCCTCCACTCCCGTGGGCCAGGGAAGCGTCTGGGTTCTACGTAAATTCCTTCCTCATCCCCAAGTTCCTAAAACAGCAGCCCTCAAAGTGTGGTCCACAACCTGGGGCCCCAGAGCCTTGAAGGCGTCCACATGGTCAAAGCTGTCTTTGCAATCACACTTGGAGGAGAGTGTCTGCCTCTTCATTCTCTCTCTCAGGAGACCACAGTGCCAGAGGATGCCCGATGCATGGTGTCGCCAGAACGGCAGGAGAAGGGCCGAGCCTAGCTGTCTCCCGTTAAGCCAGACATGAAAGAGACTGGCAGAAATCTAAAACACACTCTAGCCTCTGAATTGTGTTTGGTTTTTTTTGAGACAGAGTCCTACTCTGTCACTTGGGCTGGAGTGCCATGGTGTCATTTTAGCCTGCTGCAGCCTCAAATTCCTGGGCTCAAGCGACCCTCCTGCCTCAGCCTCCCGAGTGGCTGGGACCACAGGTGCCACCGCCATGCTCGGCTAATTTTTAATTTTCTATAGAGACAGGGTCTCACTCTTGCTCGGGCTGGTCTCGAATTCCTGGCCTCAAGTGACCCTCCCACCTCGGCCTCCCAAAGTTCTGGGATTGCAGGTGTGAGCCACTGCACCCGGCCCCTTGAACTTCTTCAGTGAGACTTGGAGAAAGAAATTACTCATCTTCACTCACTGGCCATTTCCCTTTATACATCCCCAAAACACTCCCGACAGCAGGTGCCACGTCCAGCTCTAGCGCGCATCGCCCCTGGGTGGGCGCCTGGGCCAGACTGACGCTCCAGCTCCACCAAGGTGGGCCTGATGCTAAAACTAGGCCACGGGTGGCCCCCCGCTGTGAGCCACACTCCCCACCAAGCCCACTTCTAAGCCAGATCCATCGTCCCCACACCGGTAAAGATGGAGAATCTGAAAAGGAAAAGGGCAGAGAGACCAAGGCCAGGAGACAGTGGAGAGCATCTTTTGGAAAACGAGCTGCTGGTCCCGGCCTGGCTCCATCAAGGCTCAGCCCCTGGGAACGACGCTGAGCCACGGTTACAGGTGACGGAACCACGTCTGCGGCTCCCTCCAGGGCACTGAGCACTGTCTGCACAATCCCAGCTGAGACACCCCAGGCATGCTGCGGCCACACCTGTCTCAGGGCAGCAATCTTTTTGGTAGTGTTGCTGCATTACATTCATGCGCTGTGTACTTCCGTGAAAAACAGCCCCATTTAGCAGGGGGCAGCTGCAGGGGGCCTGGAGGCCTTGGGCAGAGGTGACCGCTGTCTCAGGCCACAACGGTGAACGTCAGAAGGAGGCCGGACACCGCAGGCTGGAGATGGAAACTGCAGCAAATATCAGAATCAAGACAGACAGACACAGGACAACTGGCTCTGAAACCAGTGGCCCCAGCTGGGACTTGAGCGGGCCCCATCCTTCCTGGGAAAGAGAGGGAGAGCGAACAGCATGGCCACTCCTGGGAGCCAACCTGCCTGGTCCCACGTGGGAAGTCCAGGCTTGGCCAGGCTGCCCACAGCGGGTCCCCAGGCAGACAGGAAGGCCCAGCTCCCCGTGAAGAAAGGAGTTTAATGGCATGAAGGAAACGGGGCGTGTAAAGACTAATTCAACGAAGGATAACACAGGGCCTGGGGGCATAGGAGCAGCCAGATACCCCAGAGCTGCCCTGCTCCTGCCCTTGGAGGGAGCTCTGACTTCAAACACGTCCCCAGATGTCTTGAGTTATTGTGAGGCAGCAAAGTCCACAGCCCACCAGGCTTCTGCTGGAGGCTGCCCGCGACAAGCGGGGCACCCTGAGTGAACAAGAAAGCGCTGCCCACTGGCACAGGGGGGCTGGCAGTGCCCAGCCCTAAGCGGACACCAGAGAATTGAGGCAGAAGAAAGATGACGCCTAGGAAGCCCACGCGAACCTGCCACGTGCTCAGTCCCTCGCAGGCAGGAACAGGAGACGACCCTAACCTTCAGGGACCTGCGATCACCAAACCATCTGCCCACGTTAAATCGGCCTCTCCGGACACCAAGGGCACCGGGAAGGAGCCATGTGGCTGAGACACAAACTAGGCTTTGTGTTTCCCTGGGCCTCGGAGACGCTCTCCCTCACGGCCCACGTTTCAGGACGAGGCTCAGGACTTTCTGAGGCCCCAGAGCCAGTTCCCTCTACCCCATGCACCAACCAGTTCTTTCCTGGTCAGGTGTCTAGTTTCCTAGGCACCTGCGCAGTGACAAGTGACTAATTTAGTAGCTCTGTTCCCTTTGGGGAACACTGTGGGGATTTCTACTGAGTAGCGTATGATGCCGTGAGTGATTCTGAGGAAGGGGCTATAGCAACAAACCAAATGACAAGAACAAAGACAGGGAGACAAAGCCATCCCAGGTACACCTGGGCCACTGACACTCTGTTCCCCGTCTCCAAGAACACTCGGTCCCAGCCTGTCGGACTGCATTGCACGCAAAGCTCGTACGCACAGGAACCTCAGACCCAGACCCACGCCACTTCCAGACCAAGCAGCTGCCCGTTGTCTGGCCATGTGGCTGACTGCTCTGACTCTACAGGACAAGAGCCAAATGTCCCCTCATGACACCCCTGAAGACACCCCCCACTCCTTACTCGCCAGGTCCTTCCCCTCCCTTCCTGGGCCACACCTTCCTGTTGGAAGTCACTAACCCCAATCACCTGCGTCCAGGTACAGCCGTGTCCCAAGAGCATGGCTGCTCAGCCCCAGCCCACCCTCTGGTGACTAAGACGAAAGACAAACCATAGGCCCTGTCCGTAAAGCTGCGCAAACGTGGTTCCCATGTCCTGATAAGAGGGACATGTGGTTAGGGGACACGCGATCGAGCACCCGGCTTTCCAGCAGCCCTTTTCCCAAGAGGAAGGACAACAGGACCAGGGTTGGTGGCCTTCAAAGCCCGGATCCTTAGGGGTCGTGGTGCCCTTGGGGGTGGGGGCACAGGTGAGGCTTTGCCAGTGGGCTGGGAACACACCCCAGGGAGCTAACCCTCCAGAGCTTCCGCCTCGGGTGAGGGAAAAGTTCTGGAAACAGATGAGTGACGGCTGCATGACACTGAATGTAATTAATGCCATTGAATCACTCGCTTTGAATTGGTTACAGTGGTAAGCTTTGTTATATACCGTGTTTCCCCAACAATAAGACCTACCCATAAAATAAGCCCCGGCAGGATTTCTAAGCACAATATAAGCCCTACCCTGAAAATAAGACCTAGTGATGGGCGTGGCTACGCAGCGCATCTGCACAACCCATGTGCTTCGTCTCGGAGCAGTAAAGACGATGAGCGGCCCTTCTCGTCTGCCCCATCGTGACAGCTACTCTCCCAGAGGTGACCGAAAAGGTGCGGGCAGCCCCACCAACAAGGTCAGCTCCCCCTGTCAGGTCTTGGCCATCCTGTGCGTGCTGCAAGCTGAGGCTTTGAGGGGAAAATAACACACCCCCTGAAAATAAGCCCTAGGGTGTCTTCTTGAGGAAAAATAAATATAAAACCCTGTCTTATTTTCAGGGAAGCACGGTATGTTTTACTAAAGTTGGAGAAAAAGCTAACAGCCAAGAGCCGCTCCCATCTAAGGTCTGAGGCTGCCGTTTCCAACAGCTCCAGCAGTCTGACTGCAAAATTGCACGACAGCCCTCGAGAACAATCCCGTCAGTCGGAGGCCGCAGGGCAAGGTCCTCCCAGCACCAGGGAGAGCAACACCACCCCCTGCAGACCAAGCCCTGAAGTGCCCAGGGTGGAGCTGCGCCAGAGACTCACCTTCTTAAAGAGGACAACCCCATCCTTGTCCAGCTGGTATTTGGAGAACACGTCACTGTTGGAAGTGATCCCAAATGGTATGTCATCGACGGCCTCTGCTGCCTGCAAGAACTGCTTGGCAAAGTCCGACTCCACATCCTGGAAAAGGGAAAACCCCAGGTAGCCATGTGCACCCCCAGAACCCCTGCCTGGGAAAGCAGGTGGACACCCAGAACTGCTGGCCATAGGCCACGGGGACCCCTCCTCAGAGAGTGACAGAAGACAAGATCAACATGAAGTTCTAAAGCCTCTACCTTGAAGAAGCCGATGACGGCCACCTCGCTGGACTCCACAAAGGACTCTGCGGCTGCGCCGTCATTCAGGGTGGTGGCGGCTGGGCCAGTGCGCTTCTTCAGCCAGTTGACGATGTCGTCAGCTTCTCTGCCAGCTACACCCAAACAAACAGAGGTTCCACTCTCACACAGGGAGTGCCGCCCAACCTGCCTGGCCATTCCCATCTCAGCTCTCTGCCAGACAGGCTGGGCACTCCCGACCAAGCACCTAGAGCAGGATGTTCTCGCCACAGAGAGCCCAACGCCCGCCCCGCTCCCGCACTCCAGTGTGTGGGGACTGGGTCATCCCAGGGTTACTGGATCACAAACCAGTTTTCCTCTCTAATCCTTCCACATCTTCTAAATTTTCTTTGACATCTAACACATTAACTGTCCCACTAGAAAAAACATTTTTTTGCTGGGGCCACAGTGTTTTAGTATGAAAATAGAATAAAAACTTTGAAAACAAAATGATCATTTCTAATTTAACGAAAAATGTTTCACGTAATTACATTTACAAAAAAAAGAATGAAAAAAATGAAAAAAAAAAAAGAAAGAAAACTGTTATTTTTTATTGTTTTCTGTGCAGGAATTATATACAACTTGAAAAATAGTTCTCACAGCTCCCAAGGTGAAGAGATGTGTGAGTTACATAAGCCTCGTGAGGCCCCAGGCTCACAACCAGCATAAGTTAAATACAACTCACATGGCAGTTAATGTGTTAAATTCATTAACACACACATTATCCCCCAGTGGTCTCACTCCAGTCCTCATCTTAGAGGGGTGGTTCCTAAGTTAATCTTCATGCCAGTTTCCCCGCCTGCGAAAACAGGCCAAACCCTACCCTACCGAACACTCCCGGGCCTCAGAACTTACTCCAGGTGGGTCAGGCACCCTTGCCTGTGGCACACCCTATGCACCTCCCAGACCAGTAAGGAGTAAAGGTCACACACTGGCATGCCACCAAAAACAGAAAAAATGAAAAGAAACCTGCTCTTCCTAAGAGGCAAGGCTAAAAAGGATAATCAAAGAATTATTCTTTTTCCCTCCTAGAGCTTGACTTTCTGGTCCAACTTGGGAAAGGTTGTGATTCTCAGATTTAAAAGGATTTTCTGACAAGTGGTAACAAAAAGCTGAGTCACCTTTTTGAGTCATCCAGTTACAGGTGGACTCGGGAGTACTTATCTCATCTATGAGACCTAAGTGCTAGCGAAAGAACCACAGCACAGTGACTTTGGACAAAGCACCTCCCATCCCCAAAGTGAATGCAAGTAAAAAACGGGAACATCCAACAACGGAGAGAGAGACAACCACGGAAGCTGGTGACGCTAGCACAACAGGACATGGTTGCTTAAGGGGACACCGCTGCTAACGTTAGGATGCGCCAGTTTCAGGCTGCCCACCACCCGGGGCTGAGGCATGTGCCATGGAATGGGTTTTATAGACACAAGAATCTTCTTTCGCCACCAGTAACTGATTTGGCTACAAGGGGGCCCAGACTCCACAACGGCTTCAGAGGCAACCTAAGAGCAGCTGAGAGCTCGTGCTACAGGTGGAGCTGGGCTTGGACTGAGGTCCACTTCCCACAGAGGTGGGCATAACTCAACTGCTCTAAGCCCCAGCCTTCATCTGTGAAAGTCCCACCTCTGGATCCAATGGGAACTCACACAAGCACCGGCCCGGCAGGCGGCACGCTACGGCACAGCTACATGTCACCGTAAGTGATACAGCTACCTGGCTGCTCCTAGACACAGGGATGGCTCCAAGAGCCCTGTGTGGGCAGAAGGGCACCAGCCTCCCTCTCCTCACTGGGGGGGCCAATCTCCATACAGGCCCCAGTCAGTCAGGACATCATAAGACACAAGCCCAACACACTTTCCCCCTGAAACGCTCTTCCGGGATGAGAGAACCTTCCTCACGGGACCCTCAGGGGTGGAGCCAGATGGACAACCCAATCTGGGAACAGGTTCCCTCCCCACCACTCAGATATGCTACTGCTTGGGTTTTCGGTTATCTTCCAAGGCCTGCAAGGCAAATTCCTCCACACAGGCAATTAAAGGGCAATGCCGCAGTCACACCTGTGTATTCTTTGGGGGAAGCCGTATCTCCATTCTTGAAGAACTTAATTGTGGGGTAGCCGCGGACGCCATACTGCTGGGCCAGGTCAGACTCTTCGGTGGCATCTACCTTTGCCAGTCTGATCTCAGAACCTTCTGCCTTCAGCTTCCCAGCGGCTTTGGCATACTCAGGGGCCAGGGCTTTGCAGTGGCCACACCAAGGGGCGTCTGAAAAAGAACACAGGACAATAGAACGCAGCACTTGACCCAGGCCCCCTCCTTCCCTTTCCTTCTCCTTCAAGGCATCTCTTCATAAAACCTTGTCTGCTCACCACGACACACCTCTGAATGCACAAGGCTGAGCTGACAGCTTGGGGCTCTCAGCAATATCAGGACAGAGGCCACCAGTGACAAACCAACACCAACCCCCCTACTCTGCTACATCACCATCAGCACAGGAAGACAAATCCTTTAATGATTCATAACTTCCTATTACCTGCAGGCAATTAGGGCAAATGTGTCCCTGGAAATTCTCTTTAAGAATTAAGAAGCCAGAAAAAAGTGAGTAAGTTAATGCTGCGGTCCTGTACCTAGCAAGAACTCGCTGTGAGTATGTGACACCCATGTCCTGAGACTTGGGATTTAAAACAGGTTCTTTACAGTGTGGGAATAAGACTCTGCAAGGAAGGTCATCAGCTGTGCTGGGCAAAGATCGCCACTCCAGAGACAGAGCTCAGGCCCTGACACACACTAGCAAGGGTGTGAGTTCCAGCCTGCAACACCTTCGTTACAGGTGGTGCGGGCGGGGGACCGGACCCGGCTCGCGCTCTGGCGTCTGCGCGGCTCACACGTCGGTCCTGCTCCCACGCTACGGAAGGGCCCCGCCACGCGACGGCACAAAGACACCTCCCTGGCCCCGCGGGCGCCCTGGGCACAAGCGCCTCGGGTCCGGCAGGAAGGATGCCCTTCAGGCGGCGGCCCGGCGGGATGACAGCCGTGCGCGCAGGCTCGGGCCCCCGGTGCGCAGGGGCCTGCTCGCGGCCAGCGCGGCCGCCGGCGCGGCACTCACAGAACTCCACGAGCAGGTACTTGTGGGCCGCCAGCGCCTCCGCGAAGTTGCTCTTCCGCAGCACCAGGACGTGGTCCTCCTCCTCAGGGGCGTCGGCGCCCACCCGGGCCGCCACGGCCAGGGCCAGGCACAGCAGAGTGCGGCTCAGCATGTCGGGCGGCGGCGGGTCGTTCGGTTGGCGCCGCCAGGACAGCGGAGGCGACGAGAGCGCGCAGTGTCCCCGGCCTCGCCTTTATAAATCCGGGCCCAAGGAGCGCCCGGCCCCCGCCCGCGCGCGCTGACCGCTGCGCGCACGCGCCCTCGGGCTCGCCTACGATTGGCCGGCAGACTCCGGGGCCCACCTCTGTCACGCTCTGATTGGACGCCAACAGTAGACCCAGCCTCGAATTCGGAAACGCTACGGAAGCCTCCTTTGCTCTCGCTCAGAATTGGTCGAGGACCTCGCGCTCTCACTGTTCCCCAGTTTCTCATTGGCTTCCAGAGGAGAACTTTCTCTTCTTCGGCTTCTGATTGGTGATCTCCCCCACACCTTCCGCGGGTCTGGAATGGCTACTACTTGCGTTAGTTCGGAGTCCGCGGTACCTGATTGGCCAAGTGATGCGCGCACCCTGCGCATTCCTTCGTCGAACGTGGCATTGGGGCGGAGTCCCCAGGCAAGGGGAGGAGCTACGCCTGCGCCCCCTAAACTCCTCGTGTTGCATTCTGACTGGACCGCGTGTCCGTACCTGGCACCGCCCCCGGGTCGCGGGCCGGAAGCTGGGGTGACGCAACTTCCGGCGCGCGTGTAACGCGTGAGGCTGCTGCTGATGCAGTCTGGGGCCTCGGTTTTGGGCCTCGGTTTTGCCCTGGGCTTTACGTGAGGTCCCGCTAGGAGCCTGCCGGGAAGGCGGGGAAGGCCGGAGGAGGGAGATCTCCGAGAAGATCGGGACTCCGCGTGGGCAGCCTGCGAGAGGCCGGGTGGGGGCAGTCGCTGGGGAAGGGCAGGATCTAGGAAGCGGTGACCGCTGCGCCCAGGGCCCACCCGCTTGGCCTCCCCGTTATATCCTCTCTCCCCGCTGGCTGCCAATCTTCTGAAGCCGCCCCTCCCGCCAATGCTTTCTGGTGCCTTGGTAGCAGCCTCAGACCTCCCGGCCCCCGCACGGCTGCGGGATACCCTGGGCTCTACGTCTCCCTCCAGACCCGGCCCCGCCGCGCTCCCCAGCACTTGAGTTGTGGCTAATCCACCTTAGACGGCTGCGAGTGTGAAATACTCATTAGGCTTCAAAGATGCAGTATTTGGTTAGTAGCTTTATGTTGAATACATGTTGAAATGATGTTTTGTATACATTGAGCTACGTAAGTAGTTTTACTTGATTCCTTTTTACATTTTTCTTTATTTTTTTTATTTCAGCATATTATGGGGGTACAAATATTACGGTTATGTATATTGCCCATGCCCCCTCCCCCCTCGAGGCAGAGCCTCAAGCAGGACCATCCCCCAAACGTTGCACATCTCACTCATTATGTTTGTATATACCCATCCCCTCCTCCCCCCTCCCACCCGCCCAACACCCAACAAATGTCCTTTTTACATTTTTAACGTGATTTCTAGAAGCTAAAATTGCACGCGAGATCAGCACTTTATTTCTGTTGGATGGCCGATCCAGAGCCGGTTCCCCCCCCCCAACAGTGCTCTGCCACCACCTTCGCCTCCCGGAGCCCCTTCTCACCCCCTTCTCCGGCAACCTTCCCCTCCTTTTCTCCTCACTTTCCTCCCCTGCGAAACGCCACCACTGATTTTTAAAGCTAACCATCAATTTATAATAATAACTTGGCAGAGAAAAGGGGGAACACTCCCACAGTAGGTGTACACGTTGACTGTAACAACATTCTGATTTCAGAAATGGTAAAATACAGAAAAATTTTTGTGTTTTTGAGGGTTTGTATTTGTTGATATATCGTTCTTAAGGGCATATTCTCTTTCCTCTGTGGAACTCCCTCAACTAGAGTATGAGTTCCTTGTGATCAAGAAAGACTAAGCCCTCTACCCCTCCCCCAGTGCCAGTAGAGCAAGGGTCAGTCAGAGGTGTTCGTTGTCCCCTTGGGGAGACCTGTCTGCTTCCCAGTGGTGACTCTACATACAGGCCTAGGAGGTCTGTGAATGTGTGCAGGCACTGTGCTCCAACCCAGCTTGGCAGGGCCCTGGCCTGGAGCTCACCCAGAGAATGGCAGCTGTTCATAAGTAGTTTTCACTGAAGGCACAGTGCCTTCCATTCTCTAGAGGGGTGGAAATTGCTTCAGGTCTGCTGTACTGTCTCCCAATGTTTTTGTGATGGCCATGATCTGTTTCACAAACCATGATTTGGGGCCCAAGACAAGACATTTGTACCACTTGTAGGTATCAGGTATGAGGTCAGAGTTTGGATGCCTAAATATTGGGGCTTGTGTTTTGTCCACTGATGGGGACAGAGTGAAGGGATTTGACAGCATAATGTTGATTTGCTTGTGATGGTTTGGAGGTAGCTTAGCCCTAGAACTTAATGCTAAAGTATAAAGGAGAAGTGTTCACAGATGATTAGATTAAAACATTGGGACCAAGCGGAGAACATTCCAGGTACACAGACAAGACAAGCGTCAAGTAGCTGCAGTTGCGTCTCACTTGGGTTGTCTGTGGGCCACCAGTGGCCAAAGCCAAGCCCAGTTAGAACACACCTTCATGCTGGTGACAACCTGGCCAGGGTAGCTCAGGGCAGGGACGGCCGTGGCTGAGTTGACGTGCTTCTGTGAAAACCAGAGTGCCCAACCAGGACTCTGGCCTAGATGGGTCAGAGTGTTTTAAACTGATGCCTTGGTTGCTCATCATGTCTCTCAAGGTGCTTCTACCTTCCTTGAATTGGCCTCTTGTGCCAACTCATGAAGGAGCAGCAAAGTTAGGTTCTTATAAAGCTGGAGGTAGGAGGCCTGGTTTGGGCATGGCCTGAGAGATCCCTTGTCTCCTGGGGTTGTTTAAAAGCTGAGTAAATCAACAGTTACATGTAGAAAAAAAGAAAAACATTAAAAAAAAAAAACTGAATAAGGTATCCTGCCCCCTAAAATGAAGGCTGGTTCATCCGAACACCTCTGTAGGCCTCAGCCTGAGGGGAGGGCTGGTGTCTGACTCCTTTTTCTAAGGCTGGCTCACATGTCTTCCAAGAGCAACTCTAGGGAGAGAAGGTAGGGTCATATTCACTCTCGTGCCCGGGCCCCATGAAGAGTGTGCCCTTGGGGGTCAGGGCCTACCCGGTGTCCGTGATTCTGGCATTTCTTTGGACCATCACAGGTGCTTCAGGACATTCTCCAGGGAGGCTCGTGCCTGGAGAAGTCCATTAAATATGTGTTGAACTGCTGAGTAATCAAATGTTTAATATTAATCTTTTTTTTCCTTAGAGACAAGGTCTTGCTCTATTACCCAGGCTGGAGTGCAGTGGCGCCATCACAGCTCACTGTAACCTTGAATTCCTGGGATCTTCCTGCCTCAGCCTCCTAAGTAGTTGGGACTACACGTGCACGGTACCACGCCCAGCTAATTTTTTTATTTTTTGGTAGGGACGGGGTCTCCCTATGTTACCTACGGTGGTCTTGAACTCCTGGGCTCAAGTGATCCTCCTGCCTCAGCCTTCTAAAGTGCTGGGATTACAGGTGTGAGCCACCACGTCCAGCCTGATTAATACTACTTTTAAAAATAATAGAGTTCTCAGAACAACTCCCCTTCAGCCCACAGTCTGATCAGAGGTGTTGAGGGGTTAACAGCAGGCTGCTAGCAGGCACCTGGGAGGCGTTCTCAAGGCCAAACAGCAGCCCTGCTCGAGAGTCCAGGAGCAGGGTGTGGCAGGCATGGGCCCTGTGGGTGGAGGTGGGCGCTGACTGTAGTGCAAGACAGTGCTGGGCACAGGGAAGGTTCTCGGAAATCACAGCTGGTGATCAGGTGGTCATGTCACAGACTCTGACCTTGCCTGGGCTGGCACTAGCTGCAACTGGTCATCCTCAGTGGAAGAAGGGTCCATCTGGGAGTGGCTGAGGTGGAAACTTGTGGGTTACTGGGAGCCGTAGGCGCTGGGGAGTTGGGAGGCCAGGCCCTGGGGCACCAGGCTGTACAAACAGGTCCGGGTGGGACCAAGAGGCTCAGGTTAGACTTGGGACCTGATAGACACGTCAGGCACATTCGGCAGGTGCCACCTCATGTTACCCTGCACCAGGGGAGGAGCCAGAACAAAGTCCTGGCTGCTGGCAGTGTGTCTGTACAACTTGGCACTTGGGGTCTGAGTTCACGTGTCTAAAGCGGGGGAAATCTGAGCACAAAAGATTAAGCTTCTGGTTCAACGTGTCTTAGAAGGCCCTTGCCTTGCAAACCAAACCACTGACAACACAGACTGATCCTGGGTTTGGAGATTTCCCTGGGACTTCTAGGAGGGGAGCTGGGAGAGCTGAGGGACTGGCCAGCCCCTGGTTGCCACCTCGAAGCCCACCCCTCCCCCAGCAGAGGAAGTCCGTCTGTCTAGGACAGAGGTTCAGAGCTGAGGAGCCAGCCTGACCAGCTCCAGCAAGAGGCTGGTTAGGGTCTTTGCCTCCCGCAGAGTCAGAGCCCTAGGGCCTGGCCCAGCCTTCCTGGGGTGCTGGCATCTGCCTCTGGGCCAGCTGCTGCAGGAAGGTGCCATTCTGTCTGGGCTCCCAGCACAGGGCCGGCTCCAGGATCAGACTCTGGCTCCTACAGGAGCCTGGTAAGGATGGCCGGGGCGGCAGCTGGGCCTATGGGAGCCAGCCTGGCACAGGTGGGTGTCAGTGGCCTAGGAGGCATGGGAGCATCTCCTAGCCCACACCAGCTGCTAAGTCCCTGGCAGGGTCCACCCCACGGACAAGCACCAGGACAGAGGTGGCCTGTGTAGGACACAGCTGCCCAAGCATGAAATACAACCACTTTCTAAAAGGCTCAGACCACAGAGAAGGCAGGTTTTGAAACTGACATCAGGCCAGCAAAGGGGGAGTTTCTGGGATAGACCCTTCATCTTGTGCTGGGGCTGCTCATCTGCCCCTCCCGCATCCGGGGCAGGCGGTTTGAAGTTAGTGGGGGTTCTTGGGGGTGGTTTTCAGAGAGGCCCCTGCAGACAAGGAGGTGCTGGGCTGGGGCTGAGCTGGGCTGGCCGGCTCCACAGTAGCCCTGCAGTACCTCTGTGCCTCACCACGGTGGGGGTCCTCTCCATCTTCTCCTGCTCACCCTTGGCCTTCTTTCCTTTCCCCCTTAGACACCTGACCCTGCCCTGGTGTGCGGGGCTTGCTTGGCTGGGGCTGTTAAGAGCTGATGCCCCTGGAGCTTCTCTGTGGCCCCCTCCGTCCCTGGCACTGACTTCCTGCCCCAGCAGAGGATCTGCCCAGGCGCCCCACGGCCACTTCTCCCGAGGGCTGCCCCACAGCTTGGGGCTGCCAATCCAGCCGTCCCATTCACTCCAGCACCGTCTCTGGTGAGGCTCCTGGCCCTCCAGCGAGGCGCGTGAGCTGCACTCAGGGCCCTGGGCAGGCACTAGAGGGCGCACTCACTGTATGGCCGATTCTGGAATCTTTCTCCGCCCCCAGCCCTCAGGCCCTCTGCACCTGTCTGAATCCCAGGATGCCGGCTCCAGGGCCAACACTGTGACCCTTGGCCCACCATTCCCTCTGCAGAGCAGCACCACCAGCTGCACGGTTCTGGAAGTGCGCCACCTGACCGTAGCCCGGAGCCATGCCACAGGGGGCGGAGGGGGCTGGTGTGACAAAGGGAGTTTTACCTTCCTTTCTTATCAGACAGCTGCAGTGGACCAGTGGCTACACTGCACCTCAGGTGGGAAACGGCCCCTCCAGCCAGCCAGGGGACTTAAATCCTGACCCCAGGGGCCCTCCATACCCTCCCCATCTCTTTGTGCCTGAGGCAGCAGAGGAATCACACCCTGTGCGCCCCCTAACCTCCCACCCAGACTCCCGGATGCCAAACAGCACAAACACCCCCGGCTCCTTCAGGGGCGTTTATTTCCCGGTCAGAAAAGGAGAAGCAGGGACAGGCACCTCTGCCTGTTGAGGCCTGAGCCTGGCGGACGCTACACAAAGACCGGGGAGGGGAGGGAGGCACAGGAGATGGCTCCCAACTGTGTGCACTTGGTCCCATTTGTCCTGTCTGGGTCCAGGGAGGACCTGCCCGGGGAGGGTGGCACTGAGAGCCTGGGGGCAGAGGTGGCAGGCCAGCTGGCCCAGAGGACGGCACATTTGGAGGCAATAAATACTGACAGGCCAGGTACGCGATTCCAGGCGGGTCGATAAGGCTCGGCCACTGGCTTTGTCTGGGCTCTCTGTTGGGGGGCTGCTCTGAGCACCCCACTGGCACAGAGAAGGCAGAGGCGTGAGGACATGCGGCCTCCCAGGTGGGACTGGAGGCTACTTGAGTTTTGGCAATTTGGCTTTCCCCAGGCGGCCGAAGCCCTCCCGACAGCCCTGGCTGGGGCAGGGGAGGGGCTGGCCAGGCCCAGCAGGCTGGGAAGCCCTGGCAGCGCACCCCCACCCCACCTCCCGGGGCCACCAGAGTCGTGGACAAGGCAAAGACAGGGAGACCACATGCTCATGCAGACACAGGGTTAGAGGTTAGTGCGGCCCCCACGGCACATTCCACATGTTAAGGCATCATGGTTAGACGGAACCGACAGTGATGGATGAACCGGCGGGGGTGTGGGGCTGGAGAGCGCCACCCAAGGGGCCCTGCCTGGGAGCCCAGCTCCACGCCGGACAGGAGGGTGTGTGCCTGTGGACCCAGCATGATGCTCTGCTCCCTCGAGAGCCAGGGCCTCAGGCATGACAGGTAGAGGGGACCCGGAGGGACACAGAAAGGGCAGCAGAGGCCGGGCCGGAGCCTCTCTCCCCCACAGCACAGGCAGAAGCAGCAACAAGACACGAGACCACCGAGGAGGCTGGGGGCCTGTGGGCTGGAGGGCTGGGGGGACGGGCGGAGGAGCTCCGGCTGAGCCAGACCCAGAGGCAGACTAGGGTGGAAGTGACGGCCGGGGAGGGGCCCTGTCAGCACTTTGGTATGGGGTGGGGAGGGGCTGGGGTGGAGATGGGGCACGTCCATCCGTCCGTCCGCCTGTCCGTCCGCCCTGCCCGCCTCCCAGGCTGGGGCTCAGTCCTTCCACTCCTTTTTGATGGTGAGATTCCACTCCCAGGAAAGGTGGTCAGTCTTGTCGTCGTCTGTGAAGCGGGACTTGATGTTGTAGCTGCCGCGAGCCAGCATGCCCTTGGGTGCCTCCTCCATCGGGGTCAGGAACTCATACTCCTCTGCCCGGGGCCCGTAGCTCCCCACCATGTAGTCGGTCTTGTCGACTGTGGGCCACAGGGAAGGGGGGGTCACCAGTGCTGCTCATCCGCCCCTAGAGCAGGCACACCTGGGTTGCCCCCCACCCCCCAGAGACCTCTCAGGGTCTCACTTACTCTTGACGCCTTTCCTGTACGTGTGCTGGATGTACTTCATGCCGGACACAATCTCCCTGTTCACCTGGGGGGACCCGAAGCTAGAGTCAGCCACGGTCCCCAGCCCCAGCCCCTCACTGCCTCCAGAAGCCACCGCCTTACCCGGAATGAGATTTTTATCCGGTATTCCACACCCTCCTTCAGCACAAAGGACTGCTTCTTGAAGCTCTCCAGATCACCTGTGTGGGGGAGGAGGCTCAGAGCCACCCAGCTGCCTCCAAGGACTCCCCCAGCCCCACACAAAGCCAGAGCCTCCAAAGACCGCTTGGCCGCACCTCCTGTGCTGCCCACCAGAGGGCGCCAATGCTCCAGGAAGTTATTTTTAGGGGAAGCAACAAGACGCCAGCCCCACCCAGGGCCTCCCCCCACTCACCTGTCAGGTCCAGCTCCAGGGGGCCTGGGGCTGAGCAGCACACCAGGGTCAGGCGGGTCACGATGACGTTGGGGACGTTGGGGTCTGGGGAGTGACAGCAAGTGAGAACCCACCCCTTGCTCTTCCCTCTGCCACCAGTGGGGGAAGGACAGGGAGCAGCCACAGTGCTTCCTGCTGCCCCAGGCTCACCTGCAGAGACGGCCACACGGCCCAGCAGGGCCTCCTTGTACTTGCGCAGGCTCTCGTCGTCCTTGTCCAGCTCCTGGATCTCCTGGATGCTCTTCTGGGCTGGGGGCTTGTAGTTGACCGAGTGCTCATCCTCCTCATTCTCAGCCGCAATCTGTGCCAGCTGCTCGGCCGTAGGCTCCTGCTCAGCCATGCTCACCTCTAGCCTGGGTCTATGACACCTGTGGGTGGGGCGGGGCTATGGCAGCCTGAGGGGCAGGTTGTGCTAGCGGAGCCTCAGCAGGTGGCAGGCAGGCAGGCCTTGGAACCTGGGCCCCAAAGGGAGGTGCAGGAGGATTGGCTCTGGATAGCTTCACAAAGGGCCCAGAGGACAGGTTCCTGCGAATTAGGGGGCCACACTTGCCTCGCCCCAACCCTGCCTACCTTGGGGGTGCCCTTGGGGCAGTTTGAGGGTCCCAGCCCAGGCATGGCATCCAGGACTATGTGGGAACTGCAGGCCATCACCAGGGATACAGGTCACACCTCCTCCCCCAAGCAGAAGGCATGCAGGGGGGCGGTGGATAACTGGACCCAGACCCAACCGGCAGGGCCCTTGGTCTCTAGAGCCCTGCTGCTCTGAGCTGCTCAAGTCCCCTTGCCCCAAGGGACCCCCCCCCCCAGTGGGTACCAGAGCCGGGTGTCCCAGACAAGGGATGCTCCTTGGGCTACTCAGGTACACAAGTCTGTTCTGGCTCAACCTGCAAACACAGGATGCTCCTAGAGCTCAGAAGTCTGGGGCCAGCCAGAGTCCCACAGGGGTGCAAAGAGGCACAGGGATTCTAAGTGTTTTGAGGTTCCCTCCAGTTATGAGGGTTTGTGACCTAGACTTTAGGACTACTGCATCCGCTCAGTATTCTCAGGACACACTTTGTAGACCCAAAAGTGCCCGGGGCAGCACTGACCCAGCAGGGACCTCGGTGGAAGGCAGCCACGGGGCTTCGTCAGGCCCTGTTCCTTCCCAGCGGCGTGGGAGGTGGGTCGTGGCGCATCCCACCCTAGGAGAGGGACCCACCTACGCCCCAGACCTTCCCCCGCCACCCGCCCAAGCTCCGCTGCTTCCTCCGGGCGCTCCTGCCCCGACGCTCCCGAGCAGAGCACCGCCGCAGGCGACCCAAACCGGGGCGCGGCCCGCACTTCCGCAGGGCCCGAAATCCCAGTGCTGGGCGGATGGCGCCCCACCCCTGGCTGCCCCGGGGCGCGATGACCGCGGCGGCCCCGCCCGGCGCCTCCATCCCCGGGAAGGGCGCGGCCGACCAGGCCCTGGCCCCGCAGCGCCACGCGAGACGCCCACCGCGGGCCGCCCGCGCTCCCCGGCCCCCGCCCGCGGCGCGCCGTCCGCCCCGGGCCCGCACGTGGGGCCGCCGCCCGTCCGCGCCCCGCCCAGGCCGCGCCGCCGCCTCCCCGCCCCGGCCACCGGCGCAGGCCCGGCGCGGACAAAGGCGGCCCCCGCCACCCTCACGCGCGGCCCCCGCCCCCGCCGCGCCGCGGCCCCCGCCCCGCAGAGCCGCTCACCGGAGGGTCGGCCGCGCTGCTCTCGCTCCCTCCCGCACCGAGTGACGAACGTCGTCGGCCACCGCCCGCCGGCCTGTCACTTCCGGGGTCACGCGACTTCCGCTGCCCGGGCGGGGCCGGCCGGCGCGCATGCGCGACGGGGCAGGGCGCGCCGCCGCCATCTTGCGCGGCTGAGGCCCGTGGGCGCGTCCCCCGTGGGGACTGATGTTGTCACACTTCACTTGGAAGTACCTTTAGCTGTCGTCTTTGCAAACAAGACATCCCGTCACTCGAGCCCGGAGCGCCCCTCGGTCCCGCCAGGCCTCTCGCCGCGGGTCGTCGCGCGCGCCCACTCGAGGCCCGCGGGCGCCGTGGAAGCCGGCGGAGGTGCGTGGGCGGCCCCGACCCCGCAGGTCCGCCTGAGCCTCTGGGCGTCAGGGCTTGTCCCTGTGTCCCGGGACTTTGAGAGTGAACGCTGGACGTGGCGTTAAGTTCTCACCGAGCCCCTGCGCAGGGGCCTCTCCTGCCAAATCTAGACTCCAGCGCATGGCGGCCCCCCCTGCGTGGCTGTGCTCCCCAGTGACTGTTCCCCCACGGATGGAATCCCCCCATGGCTGTCCTCCTCAAAGACTGTCCCCCACACGACTGTCCGCTTCCCAGTGGCTGTCCCCTAGCACAGCCGTCCCTTCGCATGGCTGTTCCCCCAGCACATCGCTGCACCCTGAGTGTCCCCTCAGGTGGACAAGGTGCTGTACGGTGCAGTCCTCCTTGGAAGCCTGGTCCATGCCTCAGGCTTGCTGGCGGGCACAGCTGGGGCTTTTCCTTCCACACTGAGTCACAGAATTCTTGGGGAGCAGCCCACTTGGCCACCTCATACAAGAACCAAGGCAGAGAAACTTATGTCCCTGTGGAATCCCTGGGCTCTTTCAATATGAAGGGCGCTTCTGCCACCATCAGCAGATGATGGGGCCGCTTCAGCCTGGGGGTCACCACCTCCTTTGCTCCACTTGATCAGAGATTTCAGACATTTGCCTAAACCAAGGAGCATATTGGAGCATCAGGAGAGGCCACATGAAACATGGGTAGCCGGGCCCAGCCACACTGCTGCTCCTCTCCCTGCTGGGGGCCCAGTCCCTAAAGGCTCCACACCAGATATGAGGGTGCTGTGCCTCCCCCAATCCCTGCCCTGCAGCATGTGTTGGTATTATAGTAAAGTCATGATGGACTCTTGCCTATTTAATTACTTACTTATTTATTTTTGAGACAGAGTCCCACTCTGTTGCCCGGGCTAGAGTGCTGTGGTGTCAGCCTAGCTAACTGTAACCTCAAACTCCTGGGCTCAAGAAATCCTTCTGCCTCAGCTTCCCCAGTAGCTGGAACTACAGGAATGCACCACCATGCCCAGCTAATTTTTTCTATATATTTTTAGTTGGCCAATTAATTTCTTTCTATTTATGGTAGAGACGGGGTCTCGCTCTTGCTAAGGCTGGTTTCGAACTCCTGACATTGAGCGATCCACCTGCCTCGGCCTCCCAGAGTGCTGTGCTAGGATTACAGGCGTGAGCCACCACGCCCGGCCTAGTTTTTATATATATATATATATATTTT
>VBSM01003208.1:51904-63654 GCA_008086735.1 Cheirogaleus medius
CCCCTTCCACCCCAGGCTCAGGAAACCACGGACCTGCCTTCCACGCCTATAAATTTGCCTTTTCTGGATGGTTCACGAGAGTGGAATTGCACAACACATAGCCTTTCATGTCTGCTGTCACCTAGCGGAACGTTGCTGAGGTTCATCCACGTTGTAGAGAATTGCCTCCTTTATTGTATTGCATTGTGTGAGTATACCACATTGTATCTAATCACCAGTTAATGGACATTGGATGGTTCCCTTAGTCCATTATGAATAATGCTGCTATAAATATTTATGACCATTATAAACATTGCACTTAGCCTTTATGTGAATGTGTTTTCATTTGTCCTGGGTAGATAGATTCCTGAGTGGAACTCCCCAAATGTTTTCCAAAGCACATGTGCCATTTTACAACCTTACCAGCAGTATGCGAGCTATGCAAACATTCCAGTTAGGAACACTCTTGCCAACACTTGCTATTGTCTGTCTTTTTTATTCTTGCTATCCTAGTGAGCATCTTTTCAACATGAGATGCTGGGACAAAGGGACATCCTTACACACAAAAAATCTTGAACTCACTCCATACACAAAAATTAACGCAAATGTATCTCATTGTGAGTTCAGTTTGCATTTCCCTGATGAAGATTTTTCCTTGGTAAAAACCTATTTAAGGCCGGGCACAGTGGATCACACCTATAATCTCAGCACTATGGGAGGCCAAGGTGGGAACATAACTTGAGTTCAGAATCAAGTTCAGCCTGGTCAACACAGTGAGACCCCATCACTACAAAAAATTTAAAAATGAGCCAGGTGTGGCGACACGTGCTCATAGTCCCAGTTACTTGGGGAGGATGAGGCAGGAGGATCCCTTGAGCCCAGGAGTTGGAGGCTGCAGTGAGCTATGATCTCATCACTGTACTCCAGCCTGGGTGATGGAGCAAGACCCTATCTCAAAAAGAAAAAAAACCTATGTAAGTCTTTTGCCCATTTTTAACGGACTATAGAAATGATCCCTGAAAGTAAAGTCTTTTTTCCCCATTTTTAATTGGATTGTATTATGAGTACTTATATATCCTGTACACAAGCCCTTTATCAGATATATGATTTCTAAATACTTTGTGACTTGTCCTTCATTTTCTTAATGGTGTATTACAACTTCAGCTTACAGTCAGGTCTACAATCCATTGGGTTGATCCTTTCGTATGGCAGAAGATGTAGGTCAAAGATCTTTGCTGTGTAAGGACATCCATTTGTCTCAGCACATGTTGAAAAGATAGTAATTTCCTCCATTGAAATGTCTTGGCACCTTTGTTGAAAATTTTTCACCGTAAATTTAAGTTTATTGCTGGACTCTTCTGTTCCATTAACATGCTTGTCCTTAATATTGTAATTTCTCGATTACTATAGCTTTGTAGGAAAATTTGAAATCAGCTAGTTATAAGTCTTTTCTTTTTCAAAATTGTCTTGCCGAATTTCCATATAAATTTTAAGATCAGCTCTAAATTCCTACAAAAAGTCCTGCTGGGGATTTGACAGGAATTGTGTTGAATCTATAGAACAATTTGGGGACAATTGCCATCTTAATATTGTCTTCCCATCCATAATAGAATTTTTGTGCATTTATTTGATCTTAGTATTTTATAGTTTTTAGTGTACAGGTCTGGCACTTTATTACATTTGTCCCTAAGTATTTTACTGTTTGATGCTAACGTGAATGGAATTTTCTTCATGTCATTTTTGAGTTGTTGATTCCTAATATATAAAATACATTTGATTTTTTGTGTATTGATCTTATATCCTGCAACTCTGAAAATTCATTTACTAGTCTGTGGGATTCCTTAAGGTTTTCTACATATAGAATTATTTCATCAGAATGAAAAACAACTGGTTTCACCCTTTCTCAGATAGGATGATGTTGACTTTTGCCCAGGCTGGACTCAAACTCCTGGGCTCAAGCAATGTTCTTGAGTAGCTGGGATTACAGCTGGAAGTATTTCTGTAAACTGCCTGGTCGTGTCCTTGTATGTAAATGTTTCCCAGTGTCCTGTTTGTCTTGATTTTCTTGGTACTGCTTGATTTACAGAAGTGGTTAAAAGCTCTTCCTGCTCTGCAACGATAGGGGCTCTTATTTTTAATCTAATGATACCATGAACACACCTACAAAACTGACAGTGCTTTCTTAGTGTCCCTTTTCCCTGAGTCTCAAAGCTGTCTTGTTCCGATTATTTGCCCACCGAGGCCTGGGCAGAGTCCATGTGGACGGTCCCCGGTGCCCACTTTCATCACCTCTTCTGTGCCTGGTGCCACTTAGGTGCCTACAAGTCCAGGCAGCTTGGGGAGAACGTCCCATGTCCTGGATTTGCCGGCCAAATCCTCCAGGTGTCCCGTGGTAGCTCCTTCCGTACATCTGGAGCTCCTCAGACAGGATGGGCTCCAGCTCCAGTTTCAGAGGTGGTGCCATGAGCTTCCCACTGTGTTACCTCAGGGACACATCTTCTGCTTCTACCTGTGCTGAGGTGCAGTAGGTTCCAGGAAGTTGGGCTGGTCCGTCCGTTATCAATGGCCCCTCAACTTTTATTGTTTCCAACTTGTATCAATTTAGCAAGCATTGCTAAACGGTGATTTTCTAATTATTTTTCTATTAATTAGCTGGAATTTTTTGAAAGAAAAAAAGAATCTCGAACCTCCTGTCACCCCTTAATTCCCCCCAAATCAGTTTGGACAGAAAAGACAAATTAAATGCCCGATTCTTTCCTTTTATTTGCCAGTTTTTAGAATGAGTTAGTGCCCTGGGAACCTCCAAAAGTAAACATTAGATGTTTCTTCTTAAGCATCATTATGAACTCTTGGGTGTTTATACAATTCAACATGAATTTCTTTTAAAAAACAAATATTAAGTCTATGATATCATTAATAGTAACTTGAATGACTTATTTAGGAAGGATTCATATATTAAATAAAACTTGTATGCTCACATTAATTTTTATATATGGATATTAATTTATAAGAAATTAACATGATAGAACATTTTATAATGTTTCTACAGCCTGCAGAGATAACATTAAGATTAACTCTGGCCTAGCTTAGGCTACATGATCACAGACAAGCTGATGTATTTAAAATGAAAGAGATTTATCTCTTGGTACTCTCATGGCTTTATTTTTACATTAAAATCTTCAATGATGTATTATTTATTGCTATTTTCCACCAAATGGTTGGCCAGTCAATCCCAGGGTGACTTGTTAATAAATAACAGCCAAAAAAAGAATGTAAATCATATAAACATAATTTATGAAAATCATACAACCTTATATAATTCCGTAACAACGTATGTAACTTACAAAAAAAAAAAAGAAGGAAAAATCAACTAGCATGTGGGGAGGCCAAAGGGAACAGTGGACAGGTGGACCGAACTGTGTGCAAGTTCCACAGACTGCCCACCTGGCAGCTCTGACATCAGTACTCTGACAAGGCTAAACACAGAAACAGCAGGACACAAATATAGCACCTGGTTAGCAAATGTTTCTCACAAGGGTACACGGCCAGCAATCATGAAGTGGGTTTAGGTGCCTACCTAAAGCACTAACATCATGGCAGTCGCTCTGAGCGCCGGGTTTTCTCCCTGTTACAAGAAGATACTACAAACAAGGAGAGGAGAAGAAGGAGAATGAACCCAGCTGTTGGGTTTAGAGTCAGAGATAACAGTTTGAACTCATGTTTTTTCAAAAGTATATATATAGCTAGACAGCCACAGACATAAACATGCAAGTGTGTCTGCATGAGCTAGCGCACACGTATGTGCTTCCCAGAGCTGTCCCGAGAGGGCCCAGAAGCAACCAGCACAACAGTCTCCAGTGAAAGGGAGGGCTCTTTGGAGAACTGGGGGATTCCAGAGTCAGGGCAGGGACAATGGAAGCAAACCGAGAGCCTTTCAGGGAGCTGGGAATGAAGTTAGTGCTTAAGAAAGGATGGGCATACAAGTGGCACAGGACACAACCTTGAAGAGCTTCTGAGGCCAAAACTCAAACAACTGAGCAACAAAACAATAACAGCATCAGATTATAATTCATGGAATAAATTCCTGAGTCCATACTGACATAAACAACTAAATAAATGGTGGAGAAAGGACTGCACTTTCTTAGGGAATTCCAATTAATAAACGTCCAAGAGCTGGGTGTGGTGGCACCTGTAGTCCCAGCTACTCAGGAGGCTGAGGCAAGAGGATCACTTGAGCCGGGAGTTGGAGGCTACAGTGAGCTATGATTGCACCACGGCACTCCAACCTGGGAGAGAGAGTAAGACTCTGTCTCTTAAAAAAAAAACAAACTCGAAATAAATGAGGGAAATTCAAAAATTACCACTGAATACCACAATAATAATTACTGGATCCACCAACAGATAGCTAAAACAAGTGGGTATAACTTTGAAGAGAAAAGATATTCTCTTAGTACCTAAGTATCTCCCCAAGATATTTATAGATTGCAAAAGGGAAAACAGTAACTTTACGATGATAAAACCCGGCAGCCACCACCTGAACTGAGAGAGCAAGGCAGCATGACCGAGAGTCCGGCAGGCTGACACCAGGTGACCTGGCGCAAAAGACCAAGAAAGGCTGACGCGCTAGGAGTCAAAGATGAGTAAAGATGAATAAAGAAACATGATGGGCGTGGACGAGGAAAAACACACTCTAAGGTCTGTAGTTAGATCATGAGGAAAGTCGTATCCTTGATAACTTCTACTGGATTCAGACATAAAAAGATACAAGATTATGAAGAACAAACTGCAAGGCAAAACCACAATGAGAGCGCTTCACACCCAGTAGGGCAGCTGACTAGAAAAAGACAGATGTTAATAACAACAAGGGTTGTCGAGAAAATGCAGCCCCACACGTTGCTGGTGGGAATGCAAAATGCCGCGGCTGCTTTGGAGAAGTTTGGCAGTTCCTCGGAAAGTTAGACATAGTTACCCTGTCTTCACTCCAAGAGAAGTGAAAGCTGTGTTCATGCAGAAATGTACACACAAAAGCTCACAGTACCATTATTCTAACAGTCACAAAGTAGAGACCACCCGAATGTCCAGACAGAACGAAGCTCTGACGCGCCGCAACACGGATGAGCCTTGGAAACGTTACGCTAAGTCACAGGAGCCAGCCAGTCTCACACGACATGTTCAGACCACAGAGACAGAACGCGCATCAGTGAGTGCCGGGGCTAGGGGGCGACTGCCAGTGGGTACAGGTTTCTTTCTGGTGATGGAAATGTTCTGGAAATCGACAGTGGTGGCAGATGTGTGACCCTGCCAATGCAGAGAAAACCCCTGGATCTACGCACTTCTTTTAAGTGGGTGAACTTTCTTTTATGTCAAAAACATCTCAATAAAGCTCTTATTTCAGACAACCCTACAGTGAATAAGTAACAAGGGCCTCCCCGTAGGGTGCTGAGAAGGCGATCTGGTCTGTATCATCACCCTTTCCAGCTGACTGTTACTTTTTCAGCTAAAAAAACCTACTTTTCTTTAAAAAGCACTTCATATTCCATACACTATTAAAACAAAACAGGGCCGGGCGCGGTGGTTCACACCTGTAATCCCAGCACTCTGGGAGGCCGAGATGGGCAGATTATTTGAGCTCAGTAGTTCAAGACGAGCCTGAGCAAGGGCGAGACCCCGTCTCTACTAAAAAAACAGAAAGAAATGATCTGGACAGCTAAAAATATATACAACAAATTAGCCAGGCATGGTGGCGCATGCCTGTAGTCCCAGCTACTCGGGAGGCTGAGGCAGGAGGATCGCTTGAGCCCAGGAGTTGGAGGCTGCTGTGAGCTACGCTGATGCTACTGCACTCTAGCCAGGCAACAGAGTGAGACTCTGTCTAAAACAACAACAACAACAACAACAAGTCTACTCCATGGCTCTGCCTGTTCTGGCCACTGTGTGGATGTCACCTACATCCAAGTCCCTTATGCTGGGCCCTGGCCATCCTCTGCCCCGGGCCCTGTCTCCCCACTCTTGCTGCTCTTCCCCAGAGCAGACGCACCTCTGGCTGCTGTCCCCAAAGGGCTCCCTCCTTCACAGCCCGGCAGAGGTCAGAGACAAAGGCCCCAGATAGCCTGTCCCCCACCCACGCCACACTGGGGTCCTGGCTTGCTCCTGAGCTCCCCAAGCTCGTTCCAACCTCAGGACCTGCGCAGTCGCTCTGCTCTGCTCCCCCAGCGTCCGCGGGGCCCTCGCCACTCCCAGCTTTGTTTCTTCACAGCCTCGTCACCAGCGGACATCCATAGTCCGCTTCATCCTGCCTTTCCTTCGCTAGAAGGCAGGTTCTACAAGGCAGGGCTTCTGTTTGGCTCACTGCTGTTTTCCCTGGCATCTGAAAATGGTGTCTGGCATGCAGCAGGCACTCACAGTGCTGTGGGGTAAGGAGATAAACTTCCTTTTCTTTAAGCTCAAGAATGAAAAGATGGTGTCACTGGATTCTCAGGAGGGTAAATGAGACCTGTACGGAACATCCACAGGCCTCCGCAAACACTTGTTGACTCTGCGTGGCCCGTAACAGAGGAAACAGCTCTTGAAGTTCACGTTTCCGCTGTTGTCCCAAGGTCCTGGAATCTCACTTGTTTCCTATACTAGACTATCAGCTTGCTAAAGGTAAGAACAGAAAGTTACTCATTCGCATGAAGACCCAGGTATGGACACAGCAACCTAACAGGAGGTTTAGTACGATTCAATCCACAAAAGGAAGAGGACTGCCCCTCTATAGACCTGATTGCGCTGCACACCTTTGCTTACACCAACCCGAAGCCAAGGACCCTTGCAGGAGATCACCACTTCCTCTAGTCCCAAGCCACGTGACTGCACCTGAGAGCTGCAGTCAAAGACCTCAGGCCAAAGGCAGAGCTGGGCAGGCTGCCCGCCAGCCCCACGACGAGCTCCCAGGCCTGTGCACGCACTGCCTCTGCTCCCCGCTGCCGGTGAGCTCCTACTCTCACTCTGTGCTGGGCTGGAGAAACGGACAAGAACAGGGGCTTCTCTCCCTCCAGGCATTTGAAAGCCCGCAAAGCATAGCCCTGGCTAAGCCTGAATTGTGAGCCCACGTCTGGGCCGGTTGCTTTGCCTTCCCCCTGAGACCACAGGGCTGCGAGAGGCACGGGGCGGCCTACCCTGTGAGCCCGAAGGGCGCACACTGGCTGCCAGGCCAGTCAGTCAGCTACAGCTCGCTGCGCAAAGCACGTGGAGAACACACAGGATGACCCTGTCTTTCATCCTTTCAGTCCGCACTGTCTGGGGACGGCAGCGTGCCGCACAGCATGTGCTGGCCCTGCGCTCTCTATTCTAGGCCTGGCACCACCCTTCGCAAGGGGCCAGAGTGTCTGGCTGGCCAAGGCGCCCTTGGTCTCCACTTGTCCTCTGTGCAATCACTAGAATAGTCTCCCCTTCCTCCTCCCTCTCAAAACCATCCCAGTTTGGACAGTAAGTAAAATGGTCCTCTGGCCCTTGAAGTAAAATAAGGTTTCCTGTGTTATACAAATAAAGCAGCGAAGGCTTAATACGACTAAGAGGCTTGGCCCAGCTCTCCTATTCGCTGCCCACGGGGAGCCCAGGTGGCGCCCAGCCCTGGCTGCCCCTATCACGCCAAAGACCAAATGCCCCACCACCCTCCTCTGACAACTTGGCAGCACCTGCACTGTATCCCCCAGGCAAATGCTAGCCTTCACTCCTGTGGTGACATCTTATTTCTATCCTCGCCCCTCGCCCCCAGCCCAAAGGCCTCATGATGCTTCACTCCCATGCCCCTCACCCTATGGGTGCCAACAGGCCCGAAATCCTGGCCATTCTTCCCTCCACTTCCTGTGAAGCCACCAGCCCCACCCTGCCAGGCTGGTCAGTCCCAGCACCACCACCTCTCGCTCAGCCTGACCTCGCCGTCCACCAGATGTTCTCTTCAGCTTTCGGGCACTGGGGATCAAGTCCGCTCACGTGCTCCAGCAAGTGGCCTCCCAGCTGGCACGCGCCTGCTCAGGTCCTGCTCCAACACTCAGGGCCCAGCCTAAGGCGCCCCTCAGGACAGCCCGATTCCAACGGGGTGGGTGGCCCCCACCCCCACCCCTTGTCACAGCCTTCTCTCACTGCCACAGCAACTAAAGCTGGCATCTAATGGTCCTCCCTGGAGACCAGGCTCCTCGCGGAGACCTGAGATTAGACACGCTGCTCATCCGTGTCTCCAGCCTGTGGCCTCGGCTGGCACGGAGCAAGCTGCAGCCACTGGTCTGTAGCGACACCTCTGTCACTGACAGTTAAAGGCCACTCCTTAGTCATGCTCCCCGCCGTGACTCAGTCAGTCTCTTCTCAAACACGAAAGCAATGCTGCCTGGGGCGTGTGCCCAGCAGGAGCTGCCCAACATGCAGGGAACAGCTTCAGCAGCACTGAGTGAACTCTTGGCTCAGGCTGTCCACTCCCATCACCTGACCCCTGGTCCTCCTGGCATCTCAGCCTGGCATTCCAGCTGTTAAGACACAGGGGGGTAAGATCCCAGAGCTCCCTTCTCCCCATCCCCACCTAGCATCAGATGGTACAAGACTCCCCCTTCTCACCCTACTCTTAGACCCTCACAGCTTCCACTAGCTATTTTACTCAATACACAATTAAGAGACCACCAACCAGGCATCGTGGCTCATGCCTGCAATCCCAGCACTTTGGGAGGCCGAGGAGGGAAGATCGCTTTAGGCCACAATTTCAAGGCCAGCCCAAACATAGCCAAGACTCTGTCTTTACCAAAAAAAACCCCACAAATTAACCAGGTGTGGTGGCGTGTGCCTGTAGTCCCAGCTACTCAGGAGAGGCTGAGGCAGGAGGCTTGAGCCCAGGAGTTGGAGGCTGCAGTGAGCTATGGTGGTGTCATTGCACTCTAGCCTGGCCGCCAGAGCAAGACCCTGTCTCAAAAAGAAAAAGAGAGTACCCTTAAGCTTTGCTCTCAGACAACATTAAAAAAATAAAAAAACAAAAACGAAGGAGCTACACTACAAAGTCAGAACAGCTAAATCCAAGTTTCTCTGAGAACCTGAGTACAAGAAAGAAAAGGAATAGCCCAGAGACTTTCTGGTCGTGGGAAACTGCTAGATAGCACACAGGGTAGCCCGCCCCGCCCCCAGCCCCTCACCTTGCGGTGCAGGCGCAGTGAACAAGCAGCTCCGGCAAAGCGCCACCACTGCCCTGGTGTCCTCCCACCTATTGAGTTAGAGAGCAAGGCATTAGGAGTTAGGTGGGGAAGGGGACAGGAAAGAAGGTAGCCAAGGTCCTCCAGGAGAACTGACTGACTCCAACCCCATGCTAGTGCCAGGCAGTGCCAAATGCCACATATGGGACTACTCCCAACACCCTCCCCCTCCAGGTCCCCTCCACTTCCCTCCTGCCTGGACAGACACCAAACTTCTGGCCCAGGTGAGAACTCCAACAGTGAGATGAATCAAACAGCTCCAATTCTACACACATTTCTATTTTATTATGGAAAAGGTGAAAACACCACCTTCTCCACAACAGCAACCAGTAAAATTTATCCCAAAAATAACTCGGTACAAAACAGGTCTGTTTCAGAATTAAAAAAAAAAAAAAAAAAAAAAAAAAAAAGAAAGAAAACCTTTACATGAGTTTTTAAATCCTATTTTTAAAACACAAAAGAAACAAATCCATCATTGGCCACACAGCCCCAGGCGCCCACCCTACCCCCCACCAGGGAGCGCGACGAGACGTCTGGGTCCTGGTCCACACGTGGATTTGTGGGTCTGTTTAACTGGTGTCCATCTGAAACACAGGAAAACAGGCTCTTGCTCAAGGGAGGTCCTGCTCCCCAGCTCCATCTCTGGCTGGTCCCTAGCTGGGCCGCCTCCCCTTCCCCAGCCCAGGACTTACTCTCGCATTGTAGGCGTCCAGCTGGGCGTCCAACTCCTCTGCAGAAAGCTGCTGTTTTGAGTTTCTGCCGGTGCCTCTGCCTCTTCCCCGGGTGCCTCCACGGGTGCCTCTCCGGGTGCCACCACCACCAAAACCTCCAGAGCCACGGTTTCTAGTCATGCCGCCTCTGTTTACACTAGCAAGGCAAACGAGACTTGTTCACACATCTAGGAAGGCCCCGGATGATGTAGCCACACCACATGCCATTCATCCCGCCCTGGAAATCACCTCTGCGCGGGTCTCCGCTGTGTATCAATCTGTGATGTAACGAGTTGAATGTTCATAGGGCGGCCTGTGGCAAAGGATACAAGAAGACACATTCCAATCAGAGGTTCTGAAATCCATCCAGGTGGCACCACACCCTGTTCTCCATGCAAACTCTGGAAGGGGCCTCTGTGCGTCTCAAATGCCCCCGACAAGGGAAATGGCCTAGAGATATTGGTGGGAGAACAAAATGGCAATGACAACAACCCCACCAACACTCCTCACTCCTTCTCAGTCCAGGCTAGGTGGGCTGTTTGCTCAGGTGTCCGGGGTGCTCATGGGTAGACAGGTGTGGGTGACCTGACGGAAGAAGAACTGGTACCTTTGTCTTTACGACTACAGCCCCGCACTCAGAGGTGTACTATGGCAGTTCTGAGAAGGCTTCACAGAAGTGAGTCTTCCGGAAGGAGCTGAAGGAGGGGAGGGATGTAGCTTGCTGGATGGGGGTTCACAAGAGGTTGGTCCAGATGTGTGGGGCAGCATGAGAGGTGGCAGAATGGAAGAGAGAGACAAAGGGGCAAATGCAAAGTGTCCTCAGCCAGGGGCTGGGCCATATCCCTACACGGGCAGGTGCTGGCCCAAACGCCACAGCCCCCAGTCAGCCTGGCTCCAGCCCAAGACTCACCATCCAAAGGGACACCGTTGTACTGTTTCATTGCCTTCAAGGCGTCTGCCTTCCGTTCAAAGTGCACGTCTGCCGTTCCTAAACTGCGGCCAGAGCGATCGTAGTGCACAGCTGCCTTCTTCAGTGTTCCAAACTCAGCAAAGAGCTCCTGGGAGTCAGAAAGAACAGCTGTTAGCAAAGCAACAAAGCTGTTTTCCTTCTGGCAGCCCAGAAACAGTCCCTGGGAGTGTGAGCTGCTTTGGGGTGCTTCCCTGGGAGGCAGGGAGTGGTGATGGGAATGGAGGGAAGGGATGGGGCAGGAGGGACAGCAACTTCCAAGAGCACCTGGGTCTGAAGGCTCCTGCCATCTGTACCATGACACAGGTAAAGGAAGTCACAAAGGGCACAAAATTAAGTTGCTATCCTCTTAAATAAAGGAAAACTTACAATACACCCAAGGGCTGTTCCAAGAAACAGCAGTGGCCGAGATCAAGACCAAGGGAAGCTGCTGGATAGACCAGAACAGCTAGAAGGGCCTGCTGATTCGGGAGCCCTGACCCCATCCCCTCCCCCAAGGCGGATTCTGGCTCACCTTTCCCTCTCCTCCTACTCAAGCCTGCCGCAAAGTCTGAAGTCAAGCGCTGCCATGGAAACTGCCCTGACCTCAGGCAGGCTGGGAGTTGGAGAGGGAACCCAGAGTGTGGGGCTACTCCGGCCGCAGGCACACAGCGGGAAGTGGAGTTCACCAAAAGCGGTTTCCAGTGGATGCCAGAAACCACCTTAAAAAAAGTGTTGAGACACTGTGAGTGCTCACTGGCCCTCTTCTGTCCTCCCAAGGCAAAGCCAAGTGGCTGGGCTCTGGGGAATTGAACCCAGGAAGGCCCAGCACCCTTACCCAGCCATCTCCAAAACTGATTCCCAAAAAGCCATTTCTTAACCAGAAAACAAGTTTAAACGCCT
>VBSM01003208.1:73341-90283 GCA_008086735.1 Cheirogaleus medius
GAGCAGTGCCGCGGGGTGGGCTCAACCGCTTTCACCTTGCACCGCCCACAGGCCCCGCCCCGGCCCCTCTTGCTCACACCTGGCCCCACACCTGGCAGCAGGGAGGCGGAGCAGCACCGCGGGGTGGGCTCAAGCGCTTTCACCCTGCGCTGCCCACAGGCCCCGCCCTGGCCCCTCCTGCTCACACCTGTCAGCAGGTAGGGCGGGACAGCAACACGCGAGGTGGGCCCGTGGCCTCCTGCTCAGTGAGCCCTCACCTTCACCTTCACGGGGCGCCGCCCCAGCTAAGAGACTTTTTTAGGCAAGGCCCACGCTGCCTGCCCAGCCTGGGACCGGCGCCCATCGAGCCCGCCCACCTTAGCGAGCCAAGTAACACGGGAAGACGGTGCAGAGATGTTTAATAGGAATAAAAAGGTCTGCTTAGCGCAAGGCTCGGAAGCACCCCTCTGCCACATACCCAATACAGAAAAAGGCTTCTACAAAGTTACACTTTTTAGTAAGAAGTAGTAGAAATAGGATTAGGCCCTGAGACTAGCCTGGCCAGTGAAGTTAGGCAGTCATGACTTCCTCTCTGCCAGCCAGGTCCGAAATAACCCGAGCTCCGCCGAATGGCGTCACTGCCACCTCTTAGTAGAGGCTGAGGGGCAGGTGTCCTGGATGAGACTGTATCAGGGACAACCACAGCAGTGCAAGGGTGCTCCCCACAAGGACAGACAGATGGTTACACATGTCACGGTGAAAATGTCACCCCAAGAGGTCTTCTTGCTGGACCCCCTGGGGACGAACCAGCCTTCACGGTGACACTGGCCCCTGAATAAGAGTTCTGTCTATCTGCAAAGTGCCAACTGTTCTTCATCAAGCACCAGGTTACGTCACTTTCTTCCTTTTTGTGCGTTTGGTGCAGCCCCTGCCAAACCAGCCCCCGAGGATGGGGGCTGAGCTAAGTGGGGCACCACAGGCCCCGGGCAGGGCTTCCTCTCTGCTTCTGCACAGCGACTTCCGACTGTGGCTGCCTTCTTCGCCAGCGCGCAGGGGAGTTGCCAGGGAGAAGATGGGATCCTGCCACCTACCAAAAAGGGAAAGCTGTGTCAGGCAAGGCCGGGGGCCTCTCGAAGTCACAACCCGCCCCAGCACGGGAAAGCTGTCTGAGGTCCCCTGCCTCCCCCCCTACCCTCCCATGCCTTAACCGTGGCTGGGCTCTGGTTGGTGGCTCCATTGTCACCCAGCTGCAGAACAGCTGCAGGAGAGGTCATCTACTTGGGCAGTAACTGAAAGGTCAGCACCCTCACCAGCTTGGTCTCCTCGGCACTCAGAGCCCTGCTCCGCCATTGAGTGGCCACGCACAAACAGGGTGGGGCGGCAGTGGCCCCAGGGGCACTGCTCTGTCCAGGGACGAGCCACTAATAACTCTGGGCCCCACCTTTTACTTGTACCACCGGGGGCAGGTGGGTCAGACCCTCTCCCCTTCCCAGCTGACTAGGGAGGCATGGCCTATAGACGAAACCATGAAGAAACCATGTGTCTGACTGAGATGCAGAACCACATACCATAACTTAGGATACAGATAAGCACTGATAAAGAAAATGAGCTAAGTTAATGTAAAAAAAAAAAAATACAGTACACGATAGGCCCACATTACAGAACACCACAAACATAACATACAAGAATTGCCAGGCCCAGAAGGTGAAGGGATCCTTAATTTCTTGAACCCTTTGATTAAAAGAAGTTACTGATTTCCCCTATAAGACCCTGAAAATTCACAGAGAAAGAAAGTGTAAACTTTTTACTCAATACACACACCAAGTCTAAATTATCACAAATTCTGTATTACGGCACAGTTTGTTTAAGCTTCCCCAAAATATGCCAACTCCCAAAACCAAGTGCACTGAGATTCTGTCTGAACAAAGCTACCAGTCCTCTCAAGCCACCTTCCCACCAGGCTTCTCTGCGAGGTCAGCGGGCAGAACCCCTCTCCCCACAGGGCTTCTGCACGTCACATCGGCCCAGGCAGGAGTGTGCGCACGCGGAGTCTCGCCTCTGGAGACCACCACGATTAGTCACATCTCAGATACTGCTGGGAACACCTCAGAGCTTCCTCCACGCTCAGCTCACAAGAGAAGACAGACAAGGCCCACCACACAGAGGTGCAAGGAAGTGGGGTGATGTGCTGGGCCCACTCACCTGCTGTAGAGGGGGATCTCCAGGCCCAGCTCGTCCATGAGGAGCCGCATGACGTCATCACACTTCCCGTGAAGCTTCAGGGCAGCCCAGTCATCCTTCGGGGTCCACTGTAGACGAGGAAAGGTGAGTGAGGGTAACACCTGGTCAGCCTTGGCCCCTGTAGGCTTGGTCAGCCCTTCCCACGCAACCTCTTGGGCCGGTCTCAGGCCTCCGTGGTGCGTGTAGGACATCTCTCTGGCTCCTTGTCCTAAGGCCCAAGTCTTAGGACACAGCTCTGGGCAGCTGAGTTACCTGCAAGTTCACAATGTAGAGTTTGGGCCGCCGGCTAGGGGGCTTGGTCATGCACCAGAGGCGTGGATATTTCTTTAGAACCTGCAGAAACAGACACACACAGCACACGCAGAGAACATGGTCATAGAAGGCTGGGCGTGATGCTGAGCTGGACAGCTCTGGGCAGGCAGGGGCAGAAACCTGCTCACTCTGCACGTTCACGCTGTTGTCAGCCCGTACCTTCAAGCTGGACCCTAAACACAGGATCGTGTCTGCTTTGCTGGCAGCCTCGGTTGCTGCCTCCCAGTTCAGGGGCTGCACCAACGTCCCCCTCTCCCCAAAGTGCACAATGGTGTCCCGCAGCTGGGTCCCGCACTTGTGGCAGGCCCGGCCTGTCTGGTGTCTGTGGAGGGCAGTGCGCTCCGTCACATCAAATACCCGCACGTACTCCCTGTTGGGGACGCAGGAGGTGCAGACCTGAGGGCGAGAGGGCACGGTGAGTGGACCCGCCTGCCCGCCAGGCCCTGGGTCCCCGCAGGACTGCTCACTTCAATGTACATGTTCCCGTGGAGCTCCGAGATGGCCGTGCGTGGCAGCCCACTCCTCAGGTGGAGCCCATCACAGTTCTGAGACACCACGTGCTGCACCTGGACAGGGACAGCAGGACAGGCCAGCTGTCAGCAAGGTGGTCAGGTAGGCAGTGAGACCACTCTGAGCGCAGCCCAGTGAGAGCTGCCGAGACCAGTACCCTGCAGAAAGCCTGGGAAAGTAAAGCACACAGCAGGCCTGACCACCAGGACTTGGTGGGGGGGGGGCTGTGTCCTCCCCTCAGCCCTGCCACATTTGCAGCTCCTGGGAGGGCAAGTGTTGGCACTGGCCCTGCGAGGCTGGCCAGTGGCACGGGGCTCTGTGAGGGCCACTTCTGCCCCAGGCTCGTGCTCCCTTGGGTCAATGTGTTTCAGGTCCCTGAGGGCCCAGGCAGATCTACCCCCTCCCCTCTTGGTTGAAGGTATTCTGCAGAGGGTCTCCAGAGATTTCCTGCTGGCCTGCCCTGTGGCTCCTGAGGTCTACAAGGGGAAAGGCCACCAGCTGCTCTGGGCCAGAGGCTGGCCCTGGACAGACTGGTTTGGAGAAAGAGCTGCTTCCCTGGACAGACTGGTTTGGAGGAAGAACTGCCCTTTTTTCCTAACAGGAAGCATGGGAGGACCAAACCAGGAGTCCAGCCTGCTCGATGGGTGCTCATCTTGGGGGTCAACCAGCAGGCAGAGGGGAGACACAGAAGTCTACTTGGGTACCAAGGCGGTGCTCCAGGCCCTGTGCCTAGGCAAGTGTGCCAGCCACACTGGGGTCTTACCAGCTTCTGCTCGTGCAAACGGGCGATGCTCATGTGTGTGAGGGTTGGCTCGGCCTCACTCAGGTCGGCAGCACTGTGGGTGGGAGGGAGCGTGAGGATGAGGACAGCTGCACACTCAGATCCACACTGCCCCTCCCCACCTGCTCAGGAAGGCTTCGCTTGGCCTGCTCACCTGACACTCCTCCCTTTCCGAAGCAGCGTCCAGACTCCATTAGGGCCCCGGTAATCTGGGATAGAGGCTGCCTGCATGTTCAGAAAAAAGGTAAGCCAAGTAAAAAGGCATCACTGTAGGTACTGACTAAATTCCCAAAAACAGGGAGCCAGTTTCTCCTGCCACACTACTGGCTGGCCCACAGACCAGCTTCTTCGTTCCACAGGCTGAGCTGCCTGACCCCAGAAGGAGTGTCCCCCAGCAGGGCTCCTTCATTCTGCCCAGACTATCCTTCCTACCTGGCCAGACTCACCCTCCAGGCTCAGCAGCATCCTGCCCCCCTCCAGGAGCCTCTAGCACTCAGCAGAGCTGGGCTCTGTGACTATGTGTGTCCCTCACACTGTGGGAGGCTGGTCAGGTCCATGCATGTCCCCAGGACCTGGCCCAGTGCTCAAATGTTTAGCAAAGGGTGAACCTCCAGGTTGGGACATTGCTTTGTCCAAATTCTTACATCCCAATGCTCTGAGTAATTCCTGCTCAATCTTTTTTTTTCTTTAATTTTTTTAAGGGAGCCCCGGGGTCTGTTCCATCCTAACGCCATTGAAGCAAGAGACAGATTCATGGGACCACCAAAACCCACTGCCTCCCACTCAATCTTAACAAAGGTAAGACAACAGCTCCAGATTAGATAAACATCTAATTTGCCAAGTTTCCCATCCGGTGAAACAAACCGATGCCAAGAGGAAAAAAACAGAAAGCATGCCAGGATCAGAGTCCTGTGTTCCCTTCTGGGGAAGTCCTGTCCCTTCACTGCTACTTAAACTCAGAAAAATGCCCACCCGTATCACGGTTCTAACTGTCACATTCAACAGGGGAACCTCAAATAGTAACATTCAGATCAAACTGATTAGCGGCAAGTGGCTGTTAGCTGCCCCTGGAAGCTCTGTAAGAAGTGACATTGCTGCTGTTATGCAACTTCGTGACTGGATTTGCACATGTGGCCGTGGAGGGAAGAGACTCAAAGGCTAGAGCTCCAGGTATCTATGAATTAGAGCAGTGAACTCACCTTATACACTGTTGCTCTTGCGCCTCTGCTGTTACCTTTGTTTGGAGTGCCTGGCCCCCACCTTCAGCTGTACACATCACCACTCCTTTGAGGCCACCTCCCGCAAATCCCTCCACCTCCCTGTGGGTTTCTTAGCTCTGAGACAATACAGTGTGTGTTTGGATTTCTGTTTCTGAGACCCCAGTATAGTAAGCCTTACGTGGGTATTTGCTCAGGTAATTGCCTGATTATCATCACCCAAGGGTTTCCTGAATACGGAGATCCCTTGGTGTTCAGCTCTGCTGGTGTTCAGCTCTGCTGGGCCTACACATGCCTAAGACTCCACACTTGCCCATCAGATTAGGTGGACAATGTGCCAGTCCCACTCTCAAAGACACTGATGTCCCACAGCCCAGGATACCTTCCCGGTGAAACGTCTCAAAATAATGCAGGGAGGCTGAGCCAGTAGAATCAATCAAGTGAGCCCAGGAGTTCCAGGCTGGAGTGAGCTATGATGGTGTCACAGCACTCCAGCCTGGGCCACAGATCGAGACCCTGTCTCCATCAAAAAACAAAACATAAAACGAAAAAACACGATGCAACTCTCTCCTTTACCTGGTGTATTCGGATTCCTACAGTCTCACTTTCTGCTTACCTTCCTTCAAATGGACAGAACACAATGAATGGGGAATCAGTAGACAGTTCTGGGCTGAGTTCTGCCCACCTAATCTGGGGTCAATCGACTGGCAGGCCCGATTTCGAGTGAGGAGCCTGCAAGCAGCCACCATTCTACACCTCGTTTGTATTCCTGTTCCCTTTCTGCCTCTAAGTCGCTGTGATATAGAGCTCAGGCATTTTTAAAGTGTTTATACCAGTTAAATTTTGAGTTGACTCATTTCGTGTTTCTCTAAGAAAGGGAAAAACCTAAAGGCGAGATTTTTGTGATTCCTTCGTTACCCAACTCGGGCACGGTACTCGGTCCTGGGCCGATCCCCCAGAAGGGGGCGCCCCACGCCCGCCCCTGGGCCGGCAGCCGGGCGGTCCGGGCCCGCCAGGGACTTGAGGGAGTGCGGGCAGGCGTCCACGGCTCCCTCCCTACCGTGCTGATCCCCGCGCCAGTGTAGACGACCAGGTATTCGGCGTTGCGGACGGCGCCGGCCAGCTCCCGGACTTTCCTGCGCAGCTCCTCGGGGTCGTCGCACACCTGCCGAGACGCCGGGGCTGGTCACCTCTCCCCCGGCCGGGCGCCCACCCAGGACGCAGGGCGCCCGGCCGCGCCCCGCGGGACTCGCCTCCTGCAGCCGCCGCTTCAGGCCCTCGCGCCGCCGGCTCCGGCCCTGGAGCTCCGTCACCAGGTCCTCGCTCTCGGCCAGCAGCCGGCCCTCCTCGGCGCTGCGCTCCGCCGCCGCCTTCCTCAGGATGCGCGACACCTGCGGGCGGGCGGGCGGGCGGTGAGCGGCGGCGGCGGCGGGTCGCGGGCGGGCGGCCGCGCGGGGCGTACCTGGCGGAGGCGCTCCCGCTGCTGCTCCTCCCGCAGCCTCCGGACCCGCTCCGCCGCCTTGCGCTCCGAGCGGCTCAGACCCCCGGCTGCCATCGCTCCCCGGGGAGACCCGCGCTTCCGCTTCCGCCTCGCCCAGCAGGCCGCGCGCGAGCGCATGCGCGCGCCGGCCCCGCCCCACCCCGCCCGCCGCGCTGCCCAAAGAAGCACCTGCCAGTCTCTTTAAAAGGTGTTTATTGATCATATACAAAATAAAGAAAACCTTATATATCACAAACATACACTATGTACAGCAATAAATACCCGGGGGGCCAGGCCCAGTGCTGCCCCTCCTGGACAATAATTTAGCAATAAATACTGCGCAGGGCAGGGGTAGGGCACCGAGGCTACCCCCCAGCCCCAGGTCAGGCCCCTGACCGCCCTACACGAGGTGCGGGGCCTCTGGCCCCACCTCGCATCCCCTCCTCCGATCTTTAACCACCCCACCCCACCCCAGCCCAGCCCACCCGACCCCACCCGATCCCAGAATCCTCCACGCACACCAAACTGCCCTGGCTCCGGCCCTAGGCAGGGCAGGCAGGGGCTGGTAACTGCTTGGACCCACCTCTCAGTGCCAGGAGAGCACAGGGCAGCTGGACACACGGGTAGCCCTTGTCCTGTTGCCCTAAGATACCAGGAGAAGGCTTTCTGTACCACTCCCATTTGGTTAAAGGCTTCAGGGACTAGCAGACTGAGGGGATGGGAATAAGGGTGGGGCTAGGACACAAGGTTGCTGAAGGGGCCAATGCCCAACTGGGGTCACTGAGAACAGGGAGGTCTCACAGTTTATTGGGGACACGCTCTCTTACACTCCAGATCAGACTCAAGGGACACCCACGGCATCAAAGCTGCTGCTCCAGGGGTGGGGTGGAAATGTGTGCCACTGGCCAGCAAGCACAGCACATGCCAGTACAGGCCATCGGAGTCTCCTGGGTACACCCCTACCACTGTGTGGCACTGATTATGGCCTCCGCTCAACAGGAAGGCAAACACGTGCCAAAAAGAATTATTCAGCGGCTTCTGGGGAAAAAAAATCGTTAATGTGTTGGTTCCTTTCACCAAACCACAGCCTAAAAAAGTAACTCACAAGATCCCAGAGCGGAAACGGTGCAGTAGGCTGTGGCTCCAGCTTCCCATATGTTGATGGGAACTTTGGCCAAGTGGCCACTCCAGAGATGGAGGTGACAGGGACATAATGAGACCTGATCATTGTCCCCAAACAGGCTGCAGCCAACCGGAGCCATAGGCCAGGCACTGACCACCATTGAGGCTGCTGCTGAATGTCAGAGGTGTACACACCGACCTGAAGCATGCAGCAGGAGCAGAAGCCTACAGGGAGGCCTGGCCTCCGGCAGAAACCTCAGCACAGGACACAGCCACCATGGAGCACCCACCCTAATAGCAGAGCTGCCCGAGTAGCAGTCAGGAGCCATGGGGAGGTCTCCCTGGGGCTATGCTCTCCAGGAAGGGCTGACCTGTTCCTGCTGAGTTTTTCTCTGAAATCTGAGTGTCCAAGTTGGGATAAGGGAGGAGTTGGGGCAAAGTCAAGGTGGGAGGGAAGACACGCATTATGGTTTACTTAGCGGACAATTTTGAGAGACCTGGCCTTGGCCAAAGCCCTCGATTCGCTGTGTCAGAAAAGTTGAGAAGAAAGAACACAACATCCGTACAGTAGGAAAATGGAATTAACAAAGATCAGAAAGACAACAATCACATGTGGACACAGGATCTACTCTAAAGAAATCAAGGGGAAGGGGGTGGAGTGGCCCTGCAGGGCTGGCTGGACAGGGAATGGGAACATTCCCTCAGACCCAAAGAACAGCTGCTCCAAACCCAAAACTCTTGAAAGGAAGCATGGCCTCACAAAGTCCATAAGCTTCTTTTGTAAACCAAAACCAAGGACCTGCAACTTCCGTACCTATCCTCAAAACCTCCTCCTCTTCCTTACCGACTTTCTCCTCCTGCTTTCTAGGTCTGCAGCCTGGCAGAGGTGCTCAGAAATGGATGACAACCCCCAGCCTGGACAAAAGTGGGGGCCATACAAGGACAGGGAGAGCCTGTCCTCCCCGCTCCAACACAGGTCATGACCTTTCTTCACTGATGATTCCAACTTACTGCTGCCGCAACCAACGTCAGCAACTCACACCTGGATTCCAGTTAGACAAAACCAGATTGAGGGGAGGGAGTGAGGGGAAGTCATTAAGTGACTCAGAGGCAACAGTCACATTTCCATCTGCAGGCTGAGCCAGGTACAAGCTGGAGTGTGTCCGCACGCCAGGGGCAGTGAAGCCCATCCATATGACAAGAGTCAATGGCACGCCCTGTGCCCACCTCATGGGCACACTGGGTCAAGCTCTTAGATAAAAATCCTGCTGCCCATGACGATAAACCCCGTTCGGGCTGCAGTTTTTTGTCTTACTAGGTCACACTTCTGTGCTTTTCAGGGGTCTAGGGCCCCCAAAGAAGACACCAGCAATCCTGCTGAGAGGCCAAGGCTCGAGTGGCCAGAGACAGAACTGTAGCCTCTTGCGGGTGGGTGGGCAACCCCCTCCCCATCACACGCCTACAAGGAGCTTCCTGAGCCAAGCCTGGAAGGTCAGCAGGCTCTGGGACAGAGAGGTGGGCTCAGCCTCCAGAAAGAAGTACCTCCAAAAGCCAGCAGCTGATCCCTGGAAGACACAGATACCAAACGGAGGTGGAAGAAGGGCCCAAAGCCAAGAGCTGCCAGCATGGACAAGTGGAGAAAGGGGCCAAGACTGGGCCCTGGAGATCGTAGCCCTTGTCTGCACTGATGGAGACACCCCCAGGCCCTCAGAGCGAGTCAGGGACAAGGAAGAAGGGGCCGCCTCAGGGGAGTTCCCCACCACTCTGCCTGGGAAGCACCACCTTGCAGCATGGAAACAGTTCAGGGATAAGCGGGCCCCTGGGGTTCCTCGGCTGAGGCCCCACATGAAGCTTATGGGAACAAAGCTGAGGCCAGAGGAAGACAGCGGGGAAAGCTTGGCCAGGGCCCCCTGGGCACCCACAGTGACTCCTTGGTCCCTGCAACGCCACCACCCGAGGCCAGAGGTGGTGGGTGTGGAAGCAGCATGGGGGCCCCCAAGTGACCCCCTAATTTCACCTTCTCCGCCACTGGACCAGCCCAAGCCCTAGACACACACTACGTCAAGGCTCAGCATAGGTGGGAGGGGCAGAGCCCCATGTCTGACTTCCTGGGGCTGGGGGCACAGATCCCCGACCTCCCACGTAGCAGGCACTGCCGGGCCCCCCAGCCCAGCCCAGCCCAGCCCGGGTCTGGCAAGCCAGCAGAAGCAAAAATACAACTAAATCCAAAAAACAAACACAGGAAAACAGACACAAAAAGTGACACTCACAGGTCAAAGGTCACCAGAAGCACCAGCACTTCACGGCTGCACAAAACCTCACCAGGCACGGACGACACCACGGCACCGGCAAGAGACGGAAGCAGGAAGGGCGAAGGAGTAAGTCACTTTCGGTACAATTGCAAAAGATATCAAAGAGGACGGCCTCTGGTCGGCTCACGGCTTGGCTTTTTTTTGTCTTTTTTAAACTAAGTTTTATAAATAACGTTTGATAACTCTGTGTATATAAAAACTAAACTCCAACAGCCACAAAGAGTTGTCCATAAGTTTACAAGAAAGGGATATTTTTTTGTTTTTTTTTTTCTTTTTTTAAACTAGCAAAGTTTCTAATATACTTTCTTCCCTTTTCCATTTATATGGTCAAATGTTCTTCTTGCTTGTTCTTTTTTTTTTTTAAAAGACAGTTTTATAAATACTCTGCAGCTCTTTTCTTCCTTTAGCTTTTAAACATATAATTTAATAACTTCGTAAAAGGAACTTCTCTCTTTTAAATAAAGGGCTATATAACCACACAAATAGGTCATGTAAACAGTGACACGGGACCCATCGCAGGACACACGGACACACCCTTCACGTAAGCTCACAACCAATGATTTGGTCTCGTTCAGCGCAACGGGTCAGGCTCAAGTGCCGTGGCCCCTGGCCCCTAGCCACACACACCCCCAGCGCCGGCTGCACCCAGGCTGGTGGCACATCCACTCAGGAAACTCACAGACGCCCTACTCTTCAGAGCAGAGCCCATCTCTTTCAGCTGGGCTGAGCTGCCTGCCCCCTCTCAGCCCAGCAGCCACCTGAGCGTGGAGGGCAGACAGGAGCCCTCCCCACTCAGGGACATGCAAGGCCAGGGGCTTGCTCAGTTGTGCGAGCACTTGCTCCTCCATTCTCACAGTGCCACTCTGGACTCCAAGCCTGCATGGCCTTGGTACAAAGGGGGTTAGGGGCTACCCCACGTCACCGCCAAACTGACCAATCCCAACGTACAAACACATGACGACAACTAGATCAAAGGGGCTCAGCCCAGTGCCCCTGGGGTGCAGCTTGTGCTTTGCAGGGAATGAAGGAGGGGGAGGGGCGAGGGTGGGAGGGGAGAAGTGAAGGTAAGAGAAGAGAAGAGAGGGGAAAGAGAGACGGGGCTGCCGAATTCACCATGCGCCTAGTGGCCCCTCAAAGACCCGCCTGGCCAAACATGCCGCGCGTCCCTACGACCGGGCGTCTGTCTTGGACTTTACTATTGTGATGACACTGGTGGCGGCCACCTTGCCAGGGACAAGGGGCCCCAGGCCAGCGGCAAGGGGGCCCCGGGCCGGTGCCACAGGGCTGCGGGCCACGGTCCTGGCGAAGTTCTGCAGGGCCTCGTACTTGGAGCGCAGGGCGTCGAGCTCCAGCTTCATGCTGGCGTTCTCGGAGGCCAACTTCTCCACCTCCTGCTGCAGCTCCGCCTTCTGCTTCTCCAGCTCCTCCTTCTGGGTCACCCGCTTCACACGGCAGCTGGCTGCGTAGCCACGGTTCTTGAGCGTGCGCCTGCGCTGCTTCAGCTGGATGATCTCCTCCTTGGACAGGCCCCGCAGGTGCTGGTTCAGCTCCCGCACCGACATGGTCACCAGCTCCTCGTCCGTCAGGCTGGTGCCATTCTCACCCGGCTCCCGCTTCACCTGGGGGTGGCACAGCACACAGGTCACGGCCAAGCAGGGACGCCTCCCCATGCCACTGAACCCAGGACACCCTTCTCTGCTGCTCACCTTCAAGGCCTTGTTTCCTTTATTGGGGGTCGTCATAACCCGGGGGCACAGCGAGCAGGCACTCCTGCAGGACACAGAGCAGAGGTCAGGACCCCAGAGACCACCCCAGTTCTCTCACACACACACACACACACAGGCAAGAGCCTGCTGCCCAGGTGCCCAGCCCCCAATACCTGACCAGAGGACAGCCCTTGGCCTTGCCTCTCCCAAGCTGAGCTTCTCCCTGTCCACCCTGCCACTAGGGAACCAGGTGGGACGTCAGGAAGGCCCGATGGGGGAAGGGGAACTGAAGGCTGGAAGGGAGGCAGAACAAGACAAAGGGGCTGGGGGAGAGATTAGGAGGAATAAGATGCGGGAGGGGCAAGCCTAGAAGGAAGCCGGGAGCTTTAAAAATAACCCCAGTGCTGCCCCAGAGTGCGGCTGTTCCTGGCGAGTCACGCTGACTCAGCACATCGCCACCTCCCTCAGCCACCTCCCTCACCGGGGACTGGCACTCCCAGCCCGCCAGCCAACAGTGCCCCAGGAAGGCCACAGCCCTACAGCCTGGCCAACAGCAGGGACCCTGTGCATGCATATTCCAGCGTCCTACCTCCTATAGTTGCCTCCCCTAAGCCAGCCTGGGACAAAGCCCCTACTCCCTCGGAGGCTCAGGGGCTCAGGGGGACTGTCCCCACCAGGGACTCGGCCAGAGAGGAAGATGCAGGGCGGCAGTTCTGATTCTCCCAGAGATTTCTAACTTTGAAGAGCGGGAAGTGGGTTGCCCAGCTCTGGCTCTGTTGGCAGGATTGGCCGGGGAGTTCCCCACCTTGGAAGTAGCAGGCAATTCAGCTAGGAGGAGTCTGGCTCAAGGCCCCTCCAGCCCTCTCGGTCCACCTCCTCCACTGATGGAGTAACCATCCTGCCACACTGGGTTGCAGCATCTTGCACCCTGCCCCACCCCACCCAGGGTGTTTCACAAGGGCCCACAACTAGCCCCTGGGGCCTGCTCAGCTGGAGGCCAGGGTGGTCAGCCCCTCTGGTCACTGACTGTGCTCTGGCCCTGCCCAGCTCGGTGCCCACAGGGCCAGGGAACAAAAACAAAAGGACTGGGAGGCCAGACCAGCCAGCCAACTGCCACCCACTCAGTTGCCCCTCCAGCCTCCGACCTCACATTCTGCTTTCTGAAGCCCTGCCAAGGACACCTCCTCCTAGAAACCCATCTAGGACTATGGGCTCAGTCCAGTCCCCACTAGACCCTTGGGCAAAGACTCCCCCACCACCATGCTCCATCCCCTCCTTTTCAGGTTAGAGGCAGGCAGGAAAGTGGCTGGAAGACAAGACACACTGCAGTCCCCTCCTGAGGAGCTGGGGGCTTCAGGCAATTCTGGTCTAGGGTGGAGGGTTCTCTCCCTCATCAGATGCGCTGAAGTGTGGGCTAGCCAGGTGGAGGCCTATGTTCCCACCAGCCTTGTACCAGGAGGTGGGCTATGGGCAAAGAGTGGAAAGGAAGCCAGAGACATCTCCCCACTGCCAGGCCACCAGGAGCCTCAGACACAAAATCCCAAGGCTCCAGCCACCGGATTCTTCCAGATCAAAGGAAGAGGAAGACCCAAGATGGAGGTAAGAAGATCCTTTGGAGGTGTCTTTCCTGCAAGCTAGTCCCATGCCTGCCCCGAGGGGCTCCCCAGCCTTGAGCACAAGCAGGGTAGAGGGACCTGCTCTGGCTCCCCCACATAATTCCCCCACCCAACTGCTATGCACAATGATATAATGGTGACTTCCTGAAGAGATCACACAGAAAAGTGCCGAGTGAGGCGGCTGGGAGCTGAAAAGTGCCTCCTCGACAGATTTCGCCCTGCGCAGAAGGCCTGAACTCAGCACAAGTGCAGCCAGTCGCCTCCTAATCAAAGGTGTGTGCGTGTGGGTGTGCGGTGGGGGAGGGGCATGGCTAAACAAGCCAGGGCCTCCAGCCTCCTGGCCTGGCCTCTGCAACCCTGGGATTCACACTGCCCAGGCAGAGACAGCCAACGAGGATGGCTGGGAGGGATGCCCAGGGCACCTCCTGAAGTCAAAGGAAGGGGATCCCACAAGCTGGATCAAGAAGCTGGCCTCCCACCTCAGCCCACCTCCTGGTACTGAAGGCTGGTCAGAGCTGGGCCCTGTCATTATTCACCCTCTTCTACCCCGGAGGCAGAGCCCACCTCATGGAGGAGGCACTCGGGCTGAGAGCAGGAAAGGAAGGAGGTTCGGGCAGCTCCATCCCCTTCTGCTGGGGCATGGACACTAGGCAGGAGGCCAGCCTGCCTGCCTGCCTTGCTCCTTTGTCCTGGCCTGCAGACCCCAGCAGCCAGAACTCCAGACTAGGTGTGGCCTTGACACTCTGGCACTCCGGGGCAGGTGGGTCTCACTCCTGCCTGCCCTCCACACCCCCCTCCTCCAGAAGCCCTGAGATACCAAAAGTCACTCTTTGAAAAGAATCTAAAACTTCATTTCCACTGAGGCCTAAGTGACTGAGAAGGCTTAAGGAAACACCTTCCCAGGACCCTGCATATTCCAAGGGCATAAAATCCCAGCCCAGAGGTAAGCTGAAGTGCTAAAACATCTGGCATCTACAAGCCCAGGGCCCAGTGAGTATGAGTGTATGAGTGTGTGCTGCGTATGTGCTGGGGGAGCCATCCTGAGGGCAAACCACTGGGTCAGCCTAACCTAGTTATAAACCCCTCCCAGGAACCACCCATATGCCCCAGGAAGGTGGCTCTGGCCACATCACCCTCAGGTTGTCATTTCCTTAGAGTCCTGGGCCAGACACCCAGCAGGGTCACACTCTCTTTGCTAACTTCACAAAAAGACATCACCTCAGGTAAGGACAATTTGGGGATGACTGGGAGCTGCCTTCTGCCACCCAGTGCCGTCCACACCAGCCCATCGGCTGCACCCTCAAAGCTCCCACCACCTGCAGCCTCAACCGAGAGACATAGGCAGCTGGGCAGAGAGGGAGGGCTGCTCCCCTGCTGTCTACACTTGACCTTAGCCAACAGGCAGAGAAGTAATTCTCCCTGCTAAGTCCTGCTGCTTCCTCCTCGCCCTGCCCACTGTCACCCAGGACTTTCCTCCACTGCCTCCCTGTCTGGCCAGGGGCTGCCTGGCCGGCCCAGCCAGGCCGGTCACAGGGAAAGCCTACTTCCCCGACCGGCCAGCACAGCCCACCTAAGCTCCTCCTCTCCTTTCACTCAGGGAACTATTTCCCAGTTTGGGAAACCGCCCCAGACCGCGAGCGGGACCAGCTGCCTGAGAAGAGCTGCCTGGGAGGGCGCGGACAGGCTTCACCTTCGGCCCCGGGAGAAAACCCGCCACAAGCCCCCTCCACTTCCTCCTGCCGCACTCTGGCTCAAGTGGCGCGCGCGGCCCAAACTTGCACTGGCGCCCCTGGCCCGGGGCCCTGCCCCTCCGCCACAGCCCCACGCGCGCCCGCCCGCCCGCCGCCCTTCAGTCCCCGAGGCCCTCGCGCCTTTCCCCGCCGGCACCAGCTCGAGCATCGAGTGACCTCATGCTGATGACTCAGCAAGTCTCCCCCGGGCCCTGGCACGCGAGTGACCGAGCCGAGCCGGCGCGAGCGGGGTCTTCCCGGCCGCCCCCCGCGCGCCGCCTGCCCCTCCTCGGCCGCGCCAAGGACCCCAGCGCGCGGGCAGCGCCGACGCGGCCACCTGAGGAATCCGCGGCGCCGGGCCCGGCCCCCGCGCGGACCCCGGGGCGCCCCGCTCGACCCCACCCTTTCCTCCCGCCGCCCCGGCCGCCCCTCCCCCAGGACGCCCGGGCCTCCGCGAGTCGGCTCCGCACACACCCGGCCCGCGCGCCGCCGCCGCCCGCGGCCCACCCCTGCACCCAGGCGGCAGGGCCGGAGCTGGCTCCCGGCCGGCGGAGAAAGCGAGGCAGGGGCCGCCGGCAGGTGCGCGCAGACCCAGAGCCAGCACCCCGCCGCCCTCGGCGCCGCGGGAGGAGCCCGGCCCCCGCCCCTCGGCCCGCCGCCCCCCGCCCGCACTTACCACACTGCGGGCCCGGCTGGCCGAGGTCGGCGGGACGAGGCCGCGCGCTCCGAGGCCGCGCGGGGCGGGGGCCGGCGCGAGGGGTCCGGGCCCGGGGCTCGGGGGGGCTGGCCGCCTGGCGGGCCGAGCCGAGCGCGCTGGGAAGGCCGGGCCGGACCAGGCTCGGGATCCGCCGCCGCCGCCGCCGCCGCTCCACAGACGTCACATGATGTTTGGTCACGTGGGCTCCATTCATGAAGCGGCGACGCGGCCGGCGGGCGCTTAAAGGAGAGGGCGGGGCGGCGGCGGCGGCCGGGGGGCGGGGCGAGCGCGTCGCACTGCGCCTGCGCGTCCCGGCGCCGTCTCCCCTGGCAACGCGCCCCGCGCTCGGGTGGGCTCTCGCGGGCCTGGCCCCGAGTACGGAGCGCCCGGGCCTCGAGGCCGCGGTATCCTCGCCGTGCAAGGCCACGACCAAGGCCTAGGGGGCCGGACGCGGGGGTCCCGCGGGCCGCGGCCGTTCTAGGCTGCAGCGCCGAGTCCCGCTTAGCGCTCAGTCCCGCAGGGCGCCGCGGCCCTCGTGGCCCGTCGTCCGCCGAGGCCGCACCCGGAGCTCGCCGGGGCGGCGGGTGACGGCGCGGGCGGCGGCTGCATCCAGGGTCGCCGCGTGAACGCACCTTTCCTGTCATGTTTCTTCCGCATCTGGAACGTGGCTCCTGGCCCACGTCTGCCTCTGCGCCCTCCGCCGGGCCCTCGCTGCTGTTGAAAACTCCCAGGGGAAGGCGACCCAGGGAAAGAAGAGAACCCGGAGAGGTCCACTTTCCACTTGCAGTTCCTGGACTTCCTACTCACCCCTCTTCCCTTCTCAAGTGTAAAGTCAGGAAGGGTGACCCACCCGCCAGGCTGGTGAGGTGACAGATGGAGAGGCAGGGGCAGGCTGTGGGTCCTCACCGGATTCAGTGTCAGTGCATCAACGACCAAGATATGACAGAGGCCAACCCCAAAGCCCTGGGTGCAAAGGCATCAGAGGCGTCACTTGCCAGCCCCTGCCAGCCACTTCTCTCAGAGTCCCACAGCACGTGTCCCCGTGTGCTCAGGAGAGCTGTGTGTGGTTCTTGCCCTTATTTGCTCCTGGCAGGAGTAGACAGCAAGAGACCTCTATCTCCCCCATCCCTGCACTGGGTGTAGCGGACCCTCACAGAATAGAGGAGCTTAATATGCTGGTCACATGACTTCTAAAGTCCTCAACTTTTTTTTTTGAGACAGGGCCTTGCTCTGTCACCT
>VBSM01003209.1:7183-17399 GCA_008086735.1 Cheirogaleus medius
GATGGGCCTACTAGGAGCTGTGGGCTCCTCTTCCATCCCACTGACGGGCCTACTAGGAGCTGTGGGCACCTCTTCCGTCCCACAGACGGGCCTACTAGGAGCTGTGGGCTCCTCTTCCGTCCCAAGAGACAGGCCTACACCCTACGAGCTAATCGGGCTCCTCTTCTGCCCCGCTGACGGGCCTACTTGGGCGGGTCCCTGGGACCCTACCTTGTCTGATGTCCTGGCCACCACTCCCGCTCACTCAGCCTAGCACCCACCCGCTCGACCTCCTGCATTGTGGAGACCAGCACCTGCCGGGAGGCCTGTCACAGCGTGGCCACCATCCGCCATCCTGCGTCAGTGCCCCTGCTTCCCCTCCCTCAGCAAGGCCTTGGCAAGATTGCCCTTGGCCAACAGCTCTTGGCGCTGAAAGAGAGATGCTGCTGCCATCCACCATCCCGATCCGGTGGCTTCAAGGTGCCAGCGTGGTCGGTTTCCTGGTCAGGGAACCAAAATGTTCCGGCAAGTGTTAACAGCAGGTGTAACAGCTCTTTTAAGAGCTCTTGACCCGGGAAATAACAGAGCGGCACGTGGAGAGTCGGAGAACAGCCTTTATTCGGCCAGCAGGCTCAGCCAACTTCTGATCTTTCGACCCCCCCCTTTCCTTGGTCTCCTCCAGCTTTTATACCTTTGTTAGGACTCAAAAAGCGTCCAATCAGCAATAAGCTTTAACATCCAATTAGCAACAACCTTTAACATCCAATCAGCAACAAGCTATAACATCCAATCAGGAACAAGCTTTAACATCCAATCAGGATCACGCAAGCAGCGGCCGTGGAGGGGCCTGGAGCGCTGCAGCAGGACCAGAGCAGGAGCAGCCACGTCCCGGTTTCCCTGTCAATGCTGTAGTCTATCCATACAATGGAATATTATTCAGCCATAAAAAGGAATGAAATTCTGATACATACTGCAATGTGAATCAGCCTTGAAAAATTTTTTCAAGTGAAAGAAGCCAGACACAAAAGGCTCTATGGGGTGTGATTCCATTTATGGGAAAAGTCCAGAGTAAGCAAGTCCACAGAGACGGAAAGCAGATTAGTGGTTGCCAGGGGATGGAGAGACACTGCTCAATGAGAACAGAGTTTCCTTTTGAAGTGATGAAAATGTTCTCAAATTGGCTGTGGTGTGGAGATGGCTGCACAATTCTGTGAATACACTGAAAACCACTGAACCTCGCACTGTGGATGGGTGAATTGTATCTCAATAAAACTGTTTCAAAGAACAGACCCTGCTGGGCTGAGAACCATAGTTGATTCAGGTAATTACAGTCCTGTACCAGAGTTTGGCTTGGCTGTTATTTTGGCCAATGAGATGGGAGGATGTTCTGCCAGGGGACTATGTAGGAGAGCTGCCACTGAGAAATTAAGATCTACAGGAGGAAACAGACTCTGAACAACACTTCAGTGTCATTCTCTCTGTGTGTGATGCCTGGAGCTGCAGCAGCCATTCTGAGACTATGAGACCAGGCCAGGCCAAAGCCTCAGTGATTATTTCTTTGGCTGTGCAGAAGCTTTTACATTCATAAAGCCTTTATGGGTCACTTGATAACGTGTTTCTGCAAAACAGTGTTCTCGGGGTGTGTGTTGTGTGAGTGCGTCAGTGTATGTGTGAATGTGTCTATGCATATGTCTGAGTGTGTGTATGTGTGAACATGTGTGTACGATTGTGTGTGAGTGTGTCTGTGTATTTGAGACACCAAGATGAAAGAGACACACATCCTGCTCTGCAGAGCTCAGTGTGGAAGGGCACAGATGACGCAGGTGGGACTCAGATGCACAGTGGAGATGGAGCAGGGTCTGTCAGGGAAGGGTCAGGAAGAGCTCCGTGGCCAAGTGGCCTCTGGGGCAGATGTGGGAGGGAAGCACACTGCCCTAGACAGGGAAGCAAGGGGGCAGGGCCTCCAGGACGGAACTGTAGGGCCAGGCCCGAGGGCAAGGGTGTGTGTGTGTGTGTGTGTGTGTGTGTGTGTGTGTGTCAGGCGGGAGCTGCAGTTCCACTGGGCCCCCTCCAGGTGTCCTCAGGAGTCTGTTCTGGCCTTGAGGACCCTTGGTGCCACTGGGGAGGCCTGGCCCAGCAGACACTACCCCCTCTGTGTCCTGGAAGTTGGCTGGAGCCAGGAGGGGACGTGGCTCCGTGGGCTCCCCACAAGCCACGTTGGGGGCCTTGGAGACTCGGCGAGAGGCCTGACGGAAGACGGGGCGCGGATGCGCCAAGGCTGCACCTGCTTCGTTGGGGCCCCACCCCAAGCACTTCTCACCCCTCGAGCCAGGTGTCCCAGCTGAAGCTTCCAGGGGCACCAAGGGCCTGCACCTGAGTGAAAGGACAGAGAGATGGACTCAGCAATGGGAACAAAGGTTGATTTTGTCAACCTGTGCGACTTTATTTTCCCTTTGATCCCAAAGAATCAAAGGCAGAATTCAGCACAAGCCGAGGTCCAGGCTCTGAGAGAAACCTCAGCGTGTCCCTGTAGGAGCGTGACATAAAGCCAGCACGCACTCCAGGCCTCAGACACCCGCCCCTTCCTACCAGGGGAAGCTGCTTATGTTCTTGGTGGGAAGAGACCTCCCACAGGTGGCGGCCGCCGCAGCATCTCGTGTGACTCGTGCCCAGGCTGGTGTGTTGGCTGGACCGGCTCCCTCCCACACTGGAACTGCTGTCTGTCTCCTAGGGCGGTTCCCCTTCCAAGTCCCCAATCCTCTGAACTGGGAGGACTCACCTGACCTCCAGCTCCAGGCCTGGTGGCTCTACAGTGCCTAGGGTCCCAGCTTCTTTCCGTTTGGGCCACCTGCCTCCATTGGGTTCCATCTGTCTTCCTGCCACTCACAAGGGAAGATGCTGGGAGCCACCTGGAAAGGACAGATGTGGAACACGGACAGGTGACCCCTGAGCGTTCCCAGCTCACTCTGCCCTGCGCCCACCGTGTGGTCTTGGCTATGACCTTTGTCACTCTGACACTCTCAAGGCACCAACACCCACCCCTCACTTGGCAGGGTGCCAGCGAGCTCCCTCCAGGGCTGACCTCAGGATGAACTCACGAAGACACACTGTTCTGGAGTGTATGCTGCCACATTGGTGCACAGCAACAGCCAGTCATGTCGTTATGCAATTGTCATGTTTAATAATTTGGAACAATTATTGAATAATTAAGTCTCGCTGCATTTTATAGTCCCTCTCACAATCCTATTTTTTCCTTCCTTAAAGCCAGGGATGCTTATATAGAATGTATTTTTAAGAATGAAGTTCTACTCCTCACCGAATCACCATCCTCCGACCCCTCGACACAGCTGGGAGCAGGTCCCTGTACCTGGTCCCTCCACTGTGGGGCTGGCTTCGCAGCTGCCCATCGGGGGCGGAGGGAGGGTGGGCGCAGGGAGGAGCCGACCTCTGTCAGCACCAGCTCTTTAAAAGGAGTCCAACTCCCTGGGAAGGGCATCTGTGGACTTCATGGCCAGTGCTAAGGCCACAGTCTGCCTTGTTTGCTCACAAGAGAAATTTTCCCATAGTTTGTGAGCACAGATGCCCGTTCTTGTTGCTTTTGTATTAAGAGAGAGGTTAGTCTGACCAAGAAGAGCTGGTCTTCCAGACCCCTGATGTCAAGGCCCAGGCACGCACGACGCTCTCCTGGAGCCCTGCGTGTTCGGGCAGCATCTCTGCTCTCCCTGCCATGTGCAAACATGAGGAGAAAACTAGCCCCAGGCTACCCCTTGGCCCCGCTCCTGGGTCCCTGTGGCAGCAGGGGTTCCCTGGCTGGGAAGAGGAGATTCTGTGGCGTCTCAGGGTATCATGGTCCAGACACCCACTCTGGGAAGATGGTGCGGGGAGGTGCCCACCTGTCCCTCCACCACCCAAGGTGTTACCATTTTTAGGAACTCAGGGACTCAGGTGGAGCGAGGGGTTGCCGGGCTTAGGTGCGAAAGTCCAGGGGTCCAGGGGGACTCACAGTGCAGAAAGGAGGGCTAGACATGACACAGTGAGTAAGTAGGTGCCAGACACACAGTGGAGCTCAAAGGACGTGAGACGTGCCAAAGCCTCAAGTCAGGATAAAGAATATAAAGGTATATTTTTTGACACAGAGTCTCACTCTGTCGCCCAGGCTAGAGTGTCGTGGCATCAGCCTAGCTCACAGCAACCTCCAACTCCTGGGCTCAAGCAATCCTCCTGCCTCAGCCTCCCGGGTAGCTGGGACTATGGGCATGTCCCACCATGCCGGCTGATTTTTTCTATATATTTTTAGTTGTCCAGCCAATTTCTTTCTATTTTTAGTAGAGACGGGGTCTCACTCTTGCTCAGGCTGATCTTGAACTCTTGACCTTGAGTGATCCTCCCCCCCTCCCGCCCCCCGTCAGCCTCCCAGAGTGCTAGGATAACAGGTGTGAGCCACTGCGCCTGCCCTGGATAAATAATATTTTTGCAGTATGAAAACAATCAAACTTGCAAGCCGAGGCCCCTATATTGGCCGGCTTTGGCCAATATCGTCGTATCGGCCTCAGTGCAGACACGGCTGCACGGTGACGTCTGTCTCTCGTCTGGTTTCCTCTCCCGCCTTCCCCGTGTCTGCGGGGCCAGAGACTGGAGCTGGGCAGTGGCTCCTGGATGGGAGGTGCGGCTCCCAGACAGTCCTGGTCCCAGAGGCCTGACTGTTACTCAGGCTGCATCTGCAACAGCCGCTTTCATCGCCCCTTTCCATGTCCTTCCACAGTCTGTCCGGGCTGCACGTTTTCTGAGGAAGCCGCAACCCCGAGCTGATGGCGTGGGCTTCCCCGGCTCCAGCCCCAGCTCTAGTCTTCCTGGCGTACCTTCCCTTCGCCAACCCACACACGCAAACCTGGCTTTGGCTGGTGGACGTTCTGGTCGGATCCGGCTGTTGTGGTCCCCACCTCCTTCTGTGGAAGGGGTCCACCCCTGTGGACACCTCAGGAGCTGAGATGTTGGCCTGCTGGGCTTATGGAAAATGTGCTGCTGTCACCTGCAGGTGGTTGGTCTGGCCTGTCCTCCTCTTTCTGGAGCTCCAGGGCGTGAGCAGCGAGCTGGAAGGACTCCTCCTCCGCTCATCCCAAGTGTCTTCCACCTGCCTTATCTTCCTCTGAAACAGGGCACATATGTTGTCATCACTTCTACTTTTGTTCTAATGTCATTAATAGTTTCCTGTGCTCCTGTCCCACGGCAGGTGGCAGGGCCAGTGTAGACAGACGGAGTCAAGGCCGGGTGCTGCCCTTAGAGACCTAAAGGCGAGGGGAGCCACACACAGCACAGCGAAGCAGTAACGGCTGCTGCGGACAGATGCCCCGGGCTCTACAGGAGCAAGAAGCAGGACACTTAGCCTGGCTATGGAGAGCTTTCTGGAAGAGGGGACATCTCAGCTGAATCTTAAAGGATGGATAGGAGTTAGCTGGGTGGAGAGTGGGGGAAGGGCAATCTAGGCAAAGGAGACAGCATGTGGGAAAACACAGAGATATGAAAGAGAATAGGGAACATTCTTCTCTTTCTCCGTCCATCCATCCATCCGTCCATATACTCACCCACCCATCCGTTCAGCTGCAGGTGTGGCCCTGGCGCTGAGTCAGCCTCTTCCTCAGGGGTGTGGCTGGAAGAGAATCACTGTGAGAAACTGGAAGTACAAGGCCACACGCCATGGGAGGCCAGAACCTATGAACAGAACTGTACTGTGGGACAGACAAGGCCCTGGGGAGTGAGTAGAGACCAGCATGGTTGTGGCACAGGGGTGTGCACGGAGGAAAACCCCGCCGAAAACAGGCTCCTAGACGAAAACGCAAACCCTGCAAGGAAACCCAATGACAACAAAAAGCACACCCAGGAAGCCAAGGGTAGGAGTGAAGTCTGAGCATGGGCGCTGTACAAGCAGCCTAAGTGTGAGGAAAGATAAAAGGAGGAATGGAGTCCACAAGGCAGGAACAGGATCACCGTGGGAAAACAGAGAAATTCTAGAAATGAAAATGTCAATAAAATGGCGATCTGACTGTGGTCGCAGATGGACCTAGCTGCAGGGAGTGTGCAGCCACCTCTGAGGAAACCACTGGAGATGCCGCACGGAGAGGCGAGGGGCTGGGCACGTGCGGTGAGGACTTAGGCAGCAACTTCAAGTATGGCCTGGCGGTGCCTGTTGGCAGATGGCACTCTTGGCACACGCGTCTCTGCAAATCTGTGCTGGGTGTGCATTTTGTCAACTCCTTGGCCGCTGAGTTGCCTTGCCAGAGACACGCAGCTCCCTGCACAGGGAGACGAAGTTTGTCTTGTCTGTTCCTGACACTCAGCAGCTCTTGCGACTTAGGAACCAGAGAGCTCGGGGCAAGATCTTCCTCTGCCTTGTTTGCTTCTCAGTGAGGTCAGGTAGCGTGACGGAAGAAAACACACACATTGGGATTTGGGACTCTCTTGGACAAACTTACCCCCTCTCCGAGGCTCACTGTGCACATCTGGAGGATGCACAGGGACAGGGAGGTGTGCGGACGGCCGCTGCAAAGGTCGTGGGTGACTGGCTCCTTGGAGGCTCTCAGTAGCTGCGCTGTCCTCCTCTGCCCTGCCTGGGCTTGCGCACCGGTGTGGCTCCCTGTGCGTTTGTGGGGAGGAAACCAATCACGGCTCAGTTCATGGGCAGAATAGATCAAATAGTCACTTCCTGTTTGGACACCAGTGGCCCCCCAGGCCCTGCAGCTCCACTCTGTCGCGGGCAGGCACCGTAGCTGCCACTTCACTCTCATGAAGGGAGACAAGGACAAATGTTCTTCTTATAGAAAGAGCTTCCCTATCTGTCCTCACCCTGGGGTGCATGGGGGAATGGCAGGGAAGCTGTAGGATCTGCTGCACCTCCGGGGGCAAGGCCACTTGCTTCCAGGCAGTGGCCAAAACATGAAGTTCTGAGGCTTCCCTTTTGAGAAACAGGTTTCGCAGGCTTTCTTCTTTTTTCTACTCCCTTCCATATCAGATCTGCTCCAGTATCTTTTGATTAAAATGAAAATGAAAAAAAAAATATGCCAGAACCAAAAAAAAAAAAATCTCCCAACTTCAGTTTTGCTGATTTTAAAAGGTAACACCTGTGCAGAGTAGAATATTGGTGAAGACAACATTTAAAGTATAAACAAGGCAGGTATGGTCCCACCCACTTGGAAGGCTAAAGTGGGTGTATCCCTTGAGCCCAGGAGTTTGAGGTTGCAGAGAGCTACCATTGTGCCACTGCACTCCAGCCTTGGTGACACAGCGAGACCCCATCTTAAAAAGAAAAATAAATATTGAAAATAAAGTATAAACCAGTGCATTGATGTTGCTCATAACTCACTGACATAGATCACACTTATGACCCCTGTAGGGGCCAAGGGAAAACTTCCCCTTTGCACTCTGAAGGTTTGCTGAAAAATCAACTGACAAAAGGCATATTAATAGGAAAAATAGCAAACAAATCAACAAGCATGCACGGGGAGAGTCACAGAGTGATTGCCTGATACTCCAGTGGGGTTCAGATGCGTATATACCCTTCTTCATGGGAAAAAGGAGGTGGGGAAGGGTAGATGATTTTAGGGGGGTAGTAAATGCTTTCTAAGGGAATTCAGTGGGCTTGAAGAACATACAATGGCCTGGGACAAAGTCTGTTAGGCTTGCAGAGTGGAAAATGGCTTGTGACAAAAGTCTGTCCAGGTTTGTTGACAGACTTCAGTCTTTCTTTCTGCAATATGAGTTCAGTTAATGAAAACTCAGGGAAGGGGCCAGAGGTGAGTGTTTCCTTCTTTGGCAGGTTTGGGCTTCAGGCAGATGAGGAACTTCCAGAGAACAGCTATAACTGTGCCTTGGGACACAGAGGGCTGAGAACAGGGCGGGGGGAAGGACAGAGAGGCCCTGCAGTTTCTTTTTCAGTTAGCATGTCAGAGTGCCGTCTTTTGGGTATCAGTTTCTGAGCCCTAACATTCCCCTGTCTGAACTGCCCTAGAAATTTCACACACTGAGTTGGCAGCTATGGAGAGAAAAATCAAGTTCATAGCCAAGTGGCAAAAGTTCCCACTCAATTCGTCTCCCATTTCTGGGAATAGGCCAGTCCAATGAAACAGTTGTGTCTCATTTCAGGAGATGGCATTGCAGACAGAGTCCCACACAGAAGGAAAACAAAGACTAACCCACCTCCTTAGGGACTGGGAGGCAGTCAGGTGAGGTGTCTCCGTGTCGGCCTGAAAGCATCTCCAGTCACAGTGGAAGTAGGCAGTGGACATCTGACAGACTTTTCTCATCTGTAGTTTGTTTATAGATAAGCCTTAGCTTTCAGGGCCCCAGAAAAAGGTAGTAGCAATTTCATTTAGTTTGAGTCAGAAAAATGGGGGGGTGGGTGACAGGGAAAAACCCCCACCCCAGGGCCCCATGGCTGAACTCACCGCTGATTGGATATGTAAAGCTTGTTGCTGATTTGATGCTTTTGAATCCCACCACTGACTGGATAGCTCCTCATGCTCATGGTTGACTGGTTGTGTGGAACCCCAAGAAGTGATGAAACTGGAGGAGAACAAGGAAGTGGGGCTCAGAATCTGGTGGCATGCCCCTCTGAGCCCGCCGGTGAAATAAAAGCTGATTCTCCGACCCTCTGTGTGCCGCTCGGTTCTTTCCCCGGTTGGTCGCTGTAACACTTGCTGTACCACTTGCTGGAATGCGGGGGAGGGGAGGGAACATTAGTTTGAAGCCTTGTAGCCGGGAAAGAATTCAGGATTCAGTCCAAATTGCAGGTAAATGATAAAAACTCCAAAACAATGAGCAGGGCTAGAATCTAATCACAGGTGTACTACAGTTTTCCTTTGAAACATAATTTCTTTCTCTTTAGTTCCCCATTTCTGCTAAAGGTAAATCATAGTAACACCAATTTATTTGCCAAATAAGTTTTATTCTTATGATACTCGACCTATTTGCACACAGTGTATCAAGAATAATGACTGGCTATTTAGGCTCTATTAAGTTGGCTTTGGGGGAACTTTTTCATAAGTACTCTCAGATTAGACTTTTGAAAGCCTCCCAAGGCCAAGAGCAGTGGCTTACACCTGTAATCCCAACACTTCAGGGCACCAAGGTGAAAGGGTTGCTTGAGGCCAGGAGTTCAAGACCAGCCTGGGCAATAGGAGGACCACTGGGGGCCAGGAATTCGAGGCTGCAGTGAGTTATGATCACACCACTTCACTCCAGCCTGAGTGACAGAGCAAGACTCTGTCTCTAAAAACATTTTTTGAAAATACAAATATTTCCTCAAGTATTTATGTGTGTGTATATTTATATGTAGATATCTCTTTGCTTGTTTTGCCTGTGTGTGTGTAAACTCCAGAGCGACCGAGTGCACCACACTGTGTCTCGAGAGCAGCGACTCCAGCACACTGACATGCTCTGGTTATTCCTCTTGTCTGCAGGGACACCCAGCAGGGCAGGGGGCTCCAGGTGACAGGGCCATTTCTTTTCCTGGCATTAGGAAGAAGTTGAGCTCCTGATCCAGAAGAAAGGACAGATAGTTGGCTGGCTCTTTTGGGGTGAATAGGTGCCCCAAGTGTATGAGACCAGGTAATATTGGGTGGTCTTCCATTCAAGTCCCCTCTGGTCACTGCCTTCTAAGATTCTAAAAACAGGAGATATGGGGCTTTTTGCATGGCCATTCATTTCTCATCCCAGCCTTGTGACCCAAAGGTGGATGGAAAACTCGCAGGCCTTCTGGCCAAGTCAGATGCCTGGCATACGACCTTGGGGCTCCTCCAGGCCCCTGGGCTTGTACATGCACAGTTCCACATCTGCCACATTGGAGGCAACTCGTCTCCCAGAGTGGGCACTGGCATCGTCTATCCACTCGGGCTGGTGGTGTCCAGCAGTCTGCCTTGGAGCTGTTTAGTTTTTTGCTTTTTTATTCCTGCCACCTACCTTGGAGGCCAGAAGGGTTTGTCAAACTAGACCCCTTTTTACCATGCTTCTCATCCTTATCGAAGAGGTCCTAGGAACCAAGCTCTCCAGATGTTTTTAACATCCAGATGTTCGTCAGCCTGTGTGTAGGTTTCTCCATATGTTACTGGAAATGGCCAGAGCAGACTTACTCAGGACACAGCAGCCTTTAGCATCTGGGCCCATTTTACCGGCCCCCAAGAAGCCCCAATGGCCCCCAGTGCAGTAGTGCTGTGTCCTGGCTGTCCTTCCATTTGGGCACCAGTCT
>VBSM01003209.1:27086-40303 GCA_008086735.1 Cheirogaleus medius
AAATCACTTTGGGCAGTGTGGACATTTTAACAATGTTGATTCTACCAATCCATGGGCTTGAAATGTTTTTCCATTCGTTCTTGTCATCTGCGATTTCTTTCGTCAGTGTTTTGTAGTTCTCCTTGTAGAGGTCTTTAGTCTCCTTTGTTGAATATTTTCCTAAGTATTTTATTTTCTTTGTAGCTATTGTGAATAGTATTGAGTCCTTGATTTGACTCTCCACTTGAATCTTATTAGTACATAGAAATGCTACTGATTTGTGTACATTAATTTTGTAACCTGAGACTTTGCTGAATTGATTTATCAATTCTAGGAGTCTTTTGGTGGAGTCTAAGGGCTTTCTAGATACAAGATAATATCATCAGCAAACAGGGATAGTTTGACCTCCTCTTTCCTGATTTGCATGCCCTTTATTTCCTTCACTTGGCTGATTGCTCTAGGCAGGACTTCCAATACTATGTTGAATAGAAGTGGTGACAGTGGTCACCCTTGTCTTATTTCAGTTCTTAGTGAGAATGCTTTCAACTTTTCCTCATTCAGTATGACATTGGCTGTGAGTTTATCATCTATGGCTTTTATAATTTTGAGGTATGTTCCTTCTAGGCCTAGTTTGTTGAGGGTTTCTATCATGAAAGCGTGCTGGATTTTACTGAATGCTTTTTCTGCATCTATTGAGATGATCATGTGGTCTTTGTTTCTGTTTCTGTTTATGTGGTGAATCATGTTTATTGATTTCCATATGTTGAACCATCTTGGTATCCCTGGAGTTAAACCCACATGATCATAGTGGATTATCTTTGATGTGCTGTTGAATTTCATTTGCTATAATAGTATTTGGTTGAGGATTTTTGCAACTATGTTCATAAGGGATATTGGTCTGTGGTTTTCTGTTTTTGTTGTATCCTTTTCTGGCTTTGGTATCAGGGTGATACTGGCTTCAAATAGAGACACAGACCAATTGAACAGAACAGAGAACCCAGAAATAAAACCATCTACCTACAACCAACTGACCTTTGACAAACAGACAACAATATAACACTGGGGAAAGGAAGCCCTATTCAATAAATGGTGCTGAGAAAACTGGATAGCCACATATAGAAGAATGAAACAATAATCCTATCTCTTACCATATACAAAAATTAACTCAAGATAAATTAAAGACTTAAATGTAAGACATGAAGCCATAAAAATTTTAGAAGAAAATGTAGGAAAAATTATTTTAGACAAAGATTTTGACTAAGACACCCAAAACAAATATAGTAACAACAAAAATAAATAAATGACACTTAATTAAATTAAAAAGTTTCTGAAAAGCAAAGGAAATAATCAACAGAATGAACAGACCACCTACAGAATGGGAGAAAATATTCACAAACTATCCATTCAACAAAGGACTGATATCCAGAATCTATAATGAACTCAAACAAACCAGGAAGAAAAACATAACCCAATCAAAAAGTGGTAAAAAACATGACCAGAAGTTTCTTGAAAGAAGATAGACAAATGGCCAAGAAACATAAGAAAAAATGCTCAACATCTGGGAAATGCAAATTAAAGCTACAATGAAATAAGATCTTACCTCTATCAGAATGGCCATTATTACAAGGACAAAAACAATAGATGCCAGTGTGGATGCAGATAGAAAAAAAATGCTTATACACTGTTGGTTGGACTATAAATCAGTACAATCTCTATAGAAAACAGTATAGATATTTCTCAAAGAAATAAATGTAGACCAACTATTCGATCCAGCAATTCCACTGCTGGATATCTACCCAAATCAAATGATGTCATTTTATCAAAAAGACACCTGCACTAAAATGTGTATCACAGCACAATTCACAATTGCAAAGATGTGGAATCTATCTAAATGCCCTTCAAGTCATGAGTGGATAAAGAAAATGTGATACACACACACACACACACACACACACACACGCACCATGGAGCACTACTCAGCCATAAAAAGGAATGAAATAATGTCATTTGCAGCAATGTGGAGGGAACTGGAGACCATTTTTTAAATAAAATATGAATCATTAACATCCAAACTATTTTTTTAAATTTCAGAGTATTATAGGGATACAATCATTTTGGTTACATGAATTGCTTTTGTGCAGTTTGAGTCAAAATTGTAAGTGTGCCCATCCCCAAGATAGTGTGCATTGTACCCATTAGGTGTGAATTTACCCATCCCCTTCTTCCCCCTCCCACCTGCTTGGTTTCTGCTGAGTATTATTACCATATGTGTACATGAGTGTTGGTTGATTAGTTCCAGTTAAATAGTGAATACATGTGGTGTTTGTTTTTCCATTCTTGTGATACTTTGCTTAGAAGAGTGGCCTCCAGTTCCATCCAGGTTGTGACAAAAGGTATTAGTTCACCTTTTTTTAAATGGCTGAATAGTACTCCATACTATACATATACTACATTTTATTAATCCACTCACGTACTGATGGGCACTTGGGTGGATTCCAACTCTTTGCAATTGCGAATTGTGCTGCAATAAACATTTGAGTGCAGATGTCTTTTTGAGAACAAAGACTTTTTTCCTTTGGGTAGATACCCAATTGTGGGACTGTTGGATCAAATGGCAGGTCTACTTTTAGTTCTTTGAGGAATCTCCATACTACTTTCCATGAAAGTTGTACTAGTTTGCAGTCCCTCCAACAGTGTATAAGTGTTCCTTTCTCTCCACATCCACAGAAGCATCTGTTGTTTGGGGACTTTTTGATAAGCACCATTCTCACTTGAGTTAAGTGATATCTCGTTGTGGTCTTGATTTGCATTTCCCTGATGATTAGAGATGTTGAACATTTTTTCATATGTTTATTGGCCATTCTTTTGAAAAGCTTCTGTCCATGTCTTTTGCCCACTCTTTAATGGTGTCATTTGATGTTTTCACATTGATTAGCTTGAGTTCCTTGTAGATTCTGGCTATTAGCCAGATATATAGCTAGGATATATAGCATGCAAATATTTTCTCCCATTCTGTAGGTTGTCTATTCACTCTGTTGATTGTTTCCTTGCTTTACACAGCTTTTTAATTTAGTCAAGTCCCATTTGTTAATTTTTGTTGTTGCTGTGATTGCCTTTGAGGTTTTCTTCATAAATTCTTTGCTTAGGCCAATATCTATAAGAGTTTTTCCAACATTTTCTTCTAGAATTCTTATTGTTTCATGTCTTAGGTTTAAGTCTGTTTTCCACCATGAGTTAATTTTTGTGAGTGGTGAGAGGTACAGATCTTGTGTCAGCTTTCTACATGTGGCTGTAAGTTGGAGCTAATAGATGGGTATACATGGGCACAAATTGATATAAAGGACATGACAAACCAAGAAGCGGGGAGAGTAGGAGAATGGGTATAGGATACAAACTTATGTTTGAGTACAATGAATACTATTCTGGTGATGGGCACACCAAAAGCCCTGACTTGAGCATTATACAAGGTATTTTTATAACAAAAACACTTGTACCCCCTTAATTAATATTTTGAAATTAAAAAATGGAACCAATTTCTCCACATCCTTGCAAGCATTAGTTATTTTTTGTCTTTTGGGTAAATAACCATTCTAGTGGGGGTGAGATGATCCTTACTGTGGTTTTGATTTGCATTTCCCTGATGATTAGGGATGTTGAGCAATTTTTTTGTGTATTTTTTATCCACATGGGTGTCTTCTGTTGATGAATGTTTGTTCAGATCACTTGCCCATTTTTTAGTCAGCTTTTTTACTATTGTCATGTTGAGATGTTTTAGTTCCATGTATATTCTGCATATTCATCCCCTGTCAGATGAGTAGTTTGCAAATGTTTTCTCCCATTTTGTAGGTCATCTTTTCACTCTGTTGATTGTTTCCTTGGCTGTGTAGAAGCTTTTTAGTTTAATATAATCCCATTTGTTTATTTTGGTTTTGTTGCCTGTGCTTTGGGGGTCTCATTAATAAAACATTTTCCAGACAAATGTCCTGAAGTGTTTCCCTATTTTTTTTATAGTTTCATAGTTTTGAGCCTTACATTTAGGTCTTTGATGCATTTTGAGTTGATTTTTGTATATGATGAGAGGTGGGGATCTAGTTTTATTCTTCTGAATATATCCAGTTTTCCCAGCACCATTTATTGTAGAGACTGTCCTTTCCACAGTGAATGTTTTTGGCACCTTTGTCAAAAATCAGTTGGCTGTACATATGCGGGTTAATTTCTGGATTTTCTATTCTGTTCCATTCAGCAGAATGTGTCTGTTTTTATGCCAGTACCATGCTGTTTTGGTTATTTAGTACAGATTTGTAGTATATTTTGAGATCTGGTAGTGTTTTCCACTTTGTTCTCTTTGCTCAGGATTGCTTTGCCTATTCAGGGTCTTTTTTGGTTCCATACACATTTTAGGATTTGTAAAGAATGTCATTGCTATTGTGATAGGAATTTCACTGAATCTGTAGATGGCTTTGGGTAGGATTATCATTTTAACAATTGAATCTTCTGAACTCTGAGCATGTGATATCTTTCCATTTGTATTCTTTTCAATTTTTTTCATCAATGTTTTGTAGTTTGTAGAGGTCTTCCACCTCCTTATTTAAATTTATATCTAAGTATGGTGTTGTAGCTATTACAAATGGGATTGCCTTCTTGATTTCTTCTTCAGTTAGCTGGTTGTTTGTATATAGAAATGCTACTGCTTTTTGTATATTAATTTTGTATCCTCTGACTTTACTGAATTTGCTTACCAGTTTCAAGAGTTTTTTGGTAGAGTCTTTACATTTTTTTATATGTAAGATCATGTCATCAGCAAAGAGGGACAATCCAATTTCCTCCTTTTCAATTTGGTTATCTTTATTTCTTTCTTTTGCTTAATTGCTCTGGCTAGGACTTCCAGTACTATGTTGAATAATAGTGGTAAGAGTAGGTATCCTTGTCTTGTTCCAGTTCTTAGAGGAAAAGCTTTCCCCTGTTCAGTAGGATGTTAGCTGTGGGTTTGTCATATATGGCCTTTATTATGTTGAAATATCTTCCTACTGTACCTAACTTATTGAGAGCTTTTTTGTTATCATGAAGGAATTTTTAATTTTATCAGATATTTTTTCTGCATCTATTGAGATGATCATATGGTTTTATTCTTCATTCTATTGATGTGGTATATGACATTTATTGATTTGCATATGTTGAACCATCCTTGCATTCCTGGGATAAATCCCACTAGATCATGGTATTAATATATTGTATTTTTGAAGTGTTGTTGGGTTCAGTTTTCTAGTATTTTGTTGAAGATTTTTGCAATTACATTCATTAGGGCTATTGGTCTGTAGTTTTCTTTTTTTGTTGTGTCCTTGTCTGGGTTTGGAATCAGGATTATCCTGACAACATACATTTAGTTAGAAACAGTTCCCTGTGCTTCAATTTTTTGGAATAGTTTGAGAAGAATTAGTACTAATTCTTCTTTAAAAGTTTGGTAGAATTCAGTGTGGAAGCCATCTGGTCCTGAACTTTTCTTTGTTGGGGGATTTTTTTATTACTGATTCAATCTTGTTACTCTTTACTGTTCTGTTTTGTTTTCTATTTCTTCTTGGGTCAATCTTGGTAGGGAGTATGTGTCCAGGAATTTATTCATTTCCTGTAGGGTTTTTAATTTATTGGTATATAGTTGCTCCTAGTAGTTTCTAATGATCCTTTGTATTTCTCTGGGATCTGTTGTGACATCTCTTTTATTTTCTTTTATTTATTTGGGTTCTCTCTCTCTCTTTTTTCTTAGTCTAGCTAGTTTTTATCTTTTCAAAAAACCAACTTTTCTCATTGATGATTTTTAATCTCAATTTTGTTTATTTGTGCTCTGATCTTTATTATTTCTTTCCTTCTGCTAATTTTAGGTTTCGTTTGTTCTTGCTTTTCTAGTTTCTTGAGGTGCATCATTATGTTATTCGAAATTTTCTAGTTTTTTATGTAGACATTTATTGCTATAAATATTGCTTATCTCCTAATACTGCTTTTGATGTGCCCCATAGGTTTTGGTATATTGTGTTTCTATTTTCGTATGTATCATGAATTTTTAAATTTTCCTTTTTAGTTTCTTCCTTCACCTGTTTGCTGTGCAGGAGCATATTATTTAATTTCTTTGTATTTGTATAGTTTCAAATGCTCCTCTTGGTATTGCTATCTACTTTTATTCCATTCTGGTCCGATAAGATACTTGATATGATTTCAATTTTTAAAAATATTTTGAGACTTGTTTTGTGTCCTACTTATGGTCAATCCTGTAGAGTATTCCATGTGCTAATGAAAAGAATATGTATTTTGCATCTGTTTAGTGAAATGTTCTGTAAATGTTTGATAAGTCAATTTGGTATGGTGGAGTTTAAATCCAACATTTCTTTATTGAATTTCTGTCTAGATAATCTGTCCAATGCCAACAGTGGGGTGTTGAGGTCCCCAACTATTATTGTATTGGGATATATTTCTCCCTTTAGATCTAATAATACTTGCTTTATATATCTGGGTGCTCTGGTGTTGGGTGCATATATATTTACAATTGTCATATTCTCTTGCTGAATTGATCCCTTTATGTATGCAATGTCCTTCATTGTCTCTTTTTACAGCTTTTGACTTGAAATGTACTTTTTTTTGGTAAAAGTATAGCTACTCCTGCTCACTTTTGGTTCCCATTTTCATAGAATATCTTTTTCCATCCCTTCACTTTCAGTCTTTATGTATCTTTACAGATGAAGCGAGTTTCTTGTATGTGGCATATAGTTAGGTCTTGTTTTTTTAGTCATTAAACCAGTCTATATCTTTTAAATGGGGAATTTAATTCATTTACATTCAAGGTTATTATTGATAGGTGAGGACTTACTCCTGTCATTTTATTGATTGCTTTCTGGTTGTATTGTATATTCCTTGTTTTTCAGTTCCTCTCATTGTTTATATTATATTTTTGGTTGGGTGGTTTTCTGTAGTGGATAAAGTTTGATTCCTTTCTCTTTCTCATTTGTATATTGGCTCTCCCAGAGAGTTATAAAGTTCCCATGTTTTTGTGATGGTGTTTATCATCTTTTCACTTCCAGATGAAAGACTACCTTGAGCATTTCTTGTAAGGCCTGTCTTATGATGATGAATTCCTTCAGTTTTTGCCTGTCTGTAAAAAAACACAAAACACTTTATTTCTTCTTTATTTCTGAAGGATAATTTTCCTGGGTATAATATTCTTGGCCGACAGTTTATTTTTTTTCACTACTACTTTGAATACCCCATTCTCTCCTGGCCTGTAAGGTTTCTGCTGAGAAATCCAATGTTAGTCTAATAGGGATTCCCTTATATGTGGTTTGCCGCTATTCTCTTGCTGCTTTTAGAATATTTTCTTTGTCCTTGGCTTTTGACAATATAAATAAGATGACCTGTTTCAGTTGAATATATTTGGGATTCTATGGGCTTCCTCAACCTGATATCCATCTCTTGCTCTCAATACTTGAGAATTTTTATGCTATAATTTCATTTAATATATTTTCCTCACCTTTTCCCTTCTTTTCTCTTTCTGGAATGCTCATAATACAAATATTTGTTCACTTAATGTTGTTTGCTACATCCTGTATGGTCTCTTCATTCTTTTTTTTCTTTGTTCTTCTTTATTCTCTTTACCCCGATGAATAGGAACAATTATTTTTTTATTTAAAAATTTAATATTATAGCACAGTGTCTAAAAAATAAATAAAATGAAACTGAAGCCAAACCTAAAAACAATTATTATGTACATGGCATTGTCTCAACCCTGGAGGGGCCCCCAGGATGTAGACAGGTCAGTAAAAATGGGCCCCAAATGCTGCTTTCTCTTACTGGGACTCTCTTTTTTAATGAGAGTGACCTTTCTTCCCTCCAGACTCCAGCCCTGGCACCTGCCCTCTCTTGCCCTATCCTACTGGCCCTTATCTAGTATGATGCTCACCTTTCCCTTGTGCTCCCTCAGACTCTGTTCTGAGCCATCTGTCTTGGCAGCCTCCCATCCACCCTCATTCTCACCCACCTGGATTCCTTCTGATGGTTCAGGATTTCAGCCTCCCTTCTTAGGCTGACTCAGTTATGTTTCCCTGGTCTCCCTGCCTACCTCAAAATCCAGTTGTCACAAACCATCTTCCTTTTCAGCTCACACCCTTTAGTAATGCTCCCTAGTGTTGGGAGAATCCAGTTCCTACACCCAACCCCACACACCAGGCTCTTGGGCTTGTCACCACCCTTCCTTGAGGCACCCACAGCATGGGCTACTACAAGACCTGGCTATGTCCCCAGCACCCTCTCTTTCACTCCTCTGCCTCAAGAGCCCTCCTCCTCACCTCTCCATTTTGCAGGGCATTCTCTGAGCCTAGCCACAGTTCTGATGATATCTCTGCCAAGCTGCTTTCCCTAAAGCTAGGCTGGGAAGAAGCACCCTTGTCCCAAAGTCCCAGAGCAGTTGAACTGAGTTCCTTTCCCCAACACAAAAGTCAGACACAGGCCCCCCACTCTTTCTGTCTCCTGGCACAGTTTGGGGGCTCCTTCATCTCATAGGGCCCTGTCCCTCCCTGTCTCAGGTCACACACTGAGCTAGGGCTGAGTCCAGAAAAAGAGCAAGCAGAGCCTGGCTCAGACCTCAGCCTGAAGGCACAGGGACAACTTCTTTCCACTTCTACTTGGAGCTCAGGACAGGCTCAGCAGCACACTCCACCCACCACCAACCTTCTGACCAAGAATTGGCTTGGCCCAGAGCCAGGACACACCCTCAGGATGTGCCAGGCCATAGCCAGGCCTCACTGGGGTGGCTCTGTCAGGGGAGAGATTAAAGCCCTGTTTTCACACCTTGTGGGAGTTACTCAGCTTTCAACCTTGGCACAGGGAGGATCTTCTCTAATGTCCAGTTCTCTCCTCTGTTCCAAGAATGTGGCCAGTGAAGCCTTCACTACAGACCCTGAGGGCCAGACTGTACCCAGGGCCCTGGTGGAATCTGAAAAATGTTGGACCATGGAAAGGCCAGGCAGGTATGCCCCAGCTACAGCTAGGAGCCTGGGTCTCCAGGGCCTCAGGGCCTGAGCAGGGCAGCCTTTGGAGGTGGGGATAACCATTACAAGGTTCAAGTGCTGATCCAGTGGACGCGGTGCAGCACGAAGGGCAGAAGCCCAGCTGAGGTTCACCTCCCGCTCTACGACTCCTGGACTTTCGGACCTGGGGCATGCCACTCAACCACTCTGTGCTCAGTCCCCTCAGCAGAATGGGACAATGAACAGTAGCACCTACTCATATAGTCACTGGGAGGATAAAGCAGTGAACACAGGGAAGGTTCTTAGGCTAGCGACTGGCCCACAGGGCACCCCTCAATATCAGTCCTCATTAACAGTAAGTCACAGGAGAACTACTGTAACAATCTCAGTTCTCCCCATGGCCCCAAGGCGATGACACAAGGAGGGACGCTTTACCACCTTCTAGAACTGGTCAGTGTTGCCCAGACCCCACCGTCAGCCACACCCACCAGCACTCCTGGCACCCAGGGACCAGCAAAGGAAATGCAGTGCGCCTTACCCAGAAACGGTTTGAGGGACCCACAGGCACCGTCTCCCCCTGTCCTGGGCGTTCCTGCTTTGCAGGTGCCCTGACACGGCTCTCTGAGCCACAGTCCCAGAGACCACTGCCAAGGGCAAAAGCAGTGGCCTCCTGCCCATCGGGAGGGTCCCCGTGCCCGGCTCACCTGGACCCTGCGTGGACACCACATCAGTGGCACCTGGTTGCAGCTGGGCTGACCGAGGCCGCACAAGGCACCCAGATTGGCCTGAAAAGCAATGTGGCCATGAAGAAGCCAGATGGCCTGGACGCTGTCCCAGAGGCGTCAGGACCCCACCCCCACAGCTCTGTCAACGGGAAGACAAAGCTCCAGGCTCCCCTTGGGGAGGGGCCCTGGGACCCGGTGTGCTGAGGGATGGTCAACGAGGGTCACAGGGAGGTTTGCAATCTGGCACACAACGGTATTTTTGGTGTAGGGGGAGGAGAAGCCAGGGCCAGATCTATAGGAAAAGTCCAAAGTGTGGAGGGCCATGTGGTGGCCCAGCAGAGGTCCTGGAGGGGAACTGGGCACGGGCCCTGGCAGGAACTCGGGGCGGGGGAAGGAGGCTGCATTAGGGGCACACGAGGGGAAGGCGGATGCAAGCACTGTGCCCTGCTTAGGGGGCCGGGTGCCCGAGACCAGGGCAGAGAGAAGAGGCGGCAGAGTCCAGGCGGGGAGGGACCCTGCAGCCATGGGCAGCAGCCATGGGCTGTAGTGCAGCCCCAGGGCTCTGCAGTGCGGCCTCCCTGGGCCCTGGAGGGGCTGGGGGAGGGGTTGTGCCCTAAAGCTGGAACAAGCCGCTGGCAGGTGACTTCCTCCCACTGGAGGGCATGCTTTGGCTTCTGTGTGCCACACGCTCAGGGGAGAGGCAGGCCTGGCCTCCCCACTGCCCTCTGGGTTGGCCGAGGAGCTGGAGGCTCCCAGCAGGAAGCGGCAGATCCGACCAGGGTCAGAGCCCGGCCCGGGAAGAAGGAGGGCAAAGCCAGGCCGGACGTCTGGAGTTCTCGGCCCGTCATCACCAGCCCCCCAGGGGCCTCTTCCTCCCTGTCCCCGGGCCCCATGGTTCCCCATCCCCAGGAGGCCACAGGACTTCCTGAGCAAGGAGGGTTCCCTGGGGTGAATTGCTGTTGTCTGTATCCCAGGGCTCAGGTTCCTGCACAGTAACCTGTGAGGGCTCCTGTGTCTCCATCTCCACCCTCCTCCATGCAGCCCTTGTCACCCCATCTCAGCAGGTGACGAGGCCCCTTCTGTGAGCACTTTCCTCACTCTGCTTAAATACCCTGCTGCCCCAGGAGGAAGGTGCCACCAGCATTTATGAAGCGTTTCCATGGTGGTAAGTACATGGCTCAGGACTGGTTCTTTTTGTTTTTATTTTAAATAATTAATTTCAAGACTCTCTAGATTTATTTTGCCATGGGGTAAGTCAAGTCCTGGAGACTGAGTCACATAGCATGTTCGCAATTCTGCTTTTTAAAAGATATCTTAACTCTCCTCCTTCTTGCTCTTGTTATGTGAGGGACTAGGAGAGAGGAGAGCAGACCGCCAGCCTCCCTGAGAGATCCTGGCCTCCTCTGCTGTCCTGTGTAGACCTCAGGCCAAATGGGCCCTATGCTTCTCCAGGGTGACATGTTCGCTACACCTTTCCCGAAAGAGAAAGAGGATCTCAGCTAATCAGAACCTGTAACTACGCATTAAGCCTTACATAAAATACGTTAAAATTCTGTTAAACATCCCTGAACTTTGTCTATATGAACAATCCCTAACTGCTACACTTTGAAACACTGACGTCTGCGCCTTGGAGTCTGTGCCTCCTGGTCAGCTCAGCCTCAAATTTTGTGACAGAATAAACTCTCTTTAAACAGACTGTTGCAGGCTGACATTTTCCTGACCTACATAAGTGTCTCGGTGACTCAGTTTGTTTGACTGATACATCTACAGGTAGGTGGTTTCAAACTGAAGCCACTGCTGGAGCTGATGGCACCTGTGTGAGAACCAGGGACTGGCCACGTGTAAGCAGCTGCCACTGTCCAGAAACCTGGGAATTCTTCCAAAGGGGGAGCTTCCTGTACAGGACAGGCCTGGGCCTGGGAGCACAGAACTCACATCCGCCCTCCCCAGGAGCCCTCTGGTGTTCCTTCAGCACCAAGTGGTCACATCCAGCGCCCACAGAGGCATGCCTCCTGGCCCGGCCTCTGCAGCATGACCCAGCTGTCCCCCTCTTCCCCCTGCCCCAGCCTAGGTGTCACAGCCCCTCCCAGAGCGTCCTTCTTACCTTCCTTATTCTCATCCTGCACAATCTGCACACTCCTTGGTTCTCGCAGCAACTAACAACCACTGTGGGGGCCGCGCAGACAGGAGGCTGTGGTGGTGAGCATGGTGACACGGAAGCGGGCTGTCGTGCTATCGGGACACACTCCAGTTGCAGCTTTTAGAAGGAGAAAAACAGCTGTCTGCCTCCTTGTCTGGCAGACTCTGGGCAGCAGGGCCGTGGGGGCCGTGGCCGCAGCACCTGGCGCAGGGCTGGCTCCTCAGCAGACACTTGTCACTGGATGAAAGCAAGTGAGGGGCACCCACCGCGGGGAGCGTCGTCCATGGGAGAAAGGCGCACACTGCTCCAGGGCTGCGCACACGGCTCTTCCCCTAAATGCCAACAGCTGGGGCCTGTGCCCTCCCTGCTTCCTTAGCCACCCATGTTGGCGGAAGCCTGTCCTGGAGGCTGAGTGGCCGTTCCTGCACACGCCCACTGCTCTGCCCGTGCGGCCGCAGCGTCCCCAGGCCACGCTGCCCAGCACAGAGGCAGAGGGCAGCCAGACTGTTTCCACCACGGCCCGGCCAGGGCCTCGTGCCTCAGCCACCCACCACGGCCACTCACGGCCCCTGGGGGTCCCCAGCCCAGGTGAGCCACAGCGGGCTCCGGCCCTTGGTCCCTGTGCTCACTGGGGCTGGGCGTCCCCCCTACCCCTCAGCCCTGCAGGCCCTGGAGGCTGAGCCCAGCCAGCGCTCAGCCCTGCTTGGGGACGGGCATCAGACACATCTCACGGAGCCCACCCTCCATGCAGAGCCTGGGCTGGGACCAGGTCCCCCAAAATGGAGGCTCCTTCCCCAGAGCTCTCCAGAGTCCTCCCATGCCACCACAGCCCTTTGGGGATGACACTAGAGCTCTACGCATCTCAGCAGGGACCCCGGCAGTTGGGGGGACCTGGGGCCCCAGGCTGCACATTCCGTGACAGAGGCTCATGACAGGTGGTGCTGGGAGCGGAAGGGCCTTGTCTGGGTGACATCACTGTGAGTCCCGCGCCACCCCCAGGCCCCACCCTGCCCCTCTGCGACCCTCTCCTTTGCCCAGGAAGGTGGGAGCTCAGGGGCACAGGCTTCAAGGAGCCTCCTCGTGAAGGGCAGCGCCCCCCTCAGGCGACAATGTCAGGACCAGAATCATTACTTACCTTTTCTGGCCTCAGCTCAGTCTTCCTCTAGAATGTTCAAAAGAGATCAATGTGAGATGGGTGGGGTGGGGTGGGCTCTGCCTGGGCCCTGCACACAGATGGGACCCTGGTCTGCAGCAGCAGGACAGACGCTGGCCTTCGGGTGTCAGTCCAGGGGCCCGAGTCTGTGGCGCTGCGGCCAGCAGGCCCCACCTTACCCCAGGGGAGTCCCTGCACCCCTGCCCTGGGGT
>VBSM01003209.1:50155-64472 GCA_008086735.1 Cheirogaleus medius
CTCCAGGTGGAAGCCGGGATGGAGCCACTCCGGGACCTGTGTGCTCAAGCTACTTGGGATTGCTGGGAACCAACTGCCCTCTCTGGCCTCTCCAGGTTGTAGCTCTGTCTAGTGCAGGGGCTCTGGACAGCCTAGGGGGTGGATACATTGCCCCCATCCCGCTTCCAGTACTCACACAGGCGGTGCTCTTTATACTAAGGTCATTGGAGAAGAAGTTTTTGCCATTGGTCAGGCTTGCTTCAACAAAGACCTGCCTAAAGCACAGAAAGGGCAGATGGTGAGAACCAGCTCAGAGAGATCAAGTTTGTACCCTTGGCTCAAACCATCACCCACAGCTCTGCTCATGGTAATGACTCTGAACATCAGCATTTGGGGGCCCCCAGAAAGTGACAGCACAGGGAATGGGAGGTCAGTGCCAAGCACTAAGAGGTCAGCCTCAGCAATGAAGGCCAAGGGTGTATGGGTCATGCAGGGAGAGGCCCTGCATGAGGTCCAATGCCATCATGACCGTGGGCTATGTGACCAGGGAGGGCTGCTTGGTGTCATCATCCAGACCCTTCTGTATTTACAGTGTGTGCTGGCTTCCATTTGAAAAGTGACCTGGAGCAAATGTACCATTCCTTGGGCATGTCATATCCTGCATCTGGCCTTCCTCAGTAGACCCTGGGACACCACATGTCCCTGACTCCTTGGAAGTCACCAACAAAGGCAGGTCGGGAGGGTACCCTTAGTCCACCCACAGAGACACATGCTGCCCTAGCAGAGGGACATCCCACGTTCTGTGTATGTCATGGTGGCAAATGTTGACCACGTGATCCCCCGCCCACTAGGTCCCTACCAGGGGCACTCACTCTTCACGACTTTCTATGTTTGGTGCAGGGCAAATGATGGAATTCTCACCCATACCAATTGGTCTTTCATCTAAAAGGAAATGACATGAGAAGGATGTCAAGGCACACATCCATCCACCGTCCCTCTCCCCCACCTGCCCTCAGCAGGCAGAGCTGACACTTTGCGCTGTCACTGGCTTCTCCTCTCTGCCATCCTCCGTGCTGAGACCCCTGCTGAGCACCCAGGACGCCCCAGGTCCTGTGCAGAGCTGTGGGGTTTGACAGGAGCGAGGCAGGCAGAGTCCCTGCTCTCAAGGGACTTTTAGGGACTGTAGACCTTTTAGGGACTGCAGGGGAGATAAACAAGAAAATAAAAACAGGGGCAGAACACACGGCAGAGAGTGCCAAGTGCCGTGCCTGCGCAGCGGGGAGAGGGAGCGGAGAGGAAGGGGCAGGTGCTCATTTCGGGAGACTAGAAACATCTCTGTGATGCCCCACAGTTTCTTCAATTCTAGTTCATTTCTTGTTCTTCCATCATAATAAGTGAAATTAAATTCATTCTGCTGTATGTGAGAATGTTTACAGCACTCCTCTTCACCTTGGGTTGGGGGTAATGTTTTTGTTCTCTTTCCCTGTTTTCTACAAGGTATAGTTTTTATAATAAAAATGATAATTAATATTTTTAAACAATTACAATAATTTATAATTTAAAATATAATTTTATAATAAAAATGTTATTTTATACATAAAAGTATTTTCTCTTATTTTTCCCTTTCTCATCTGGGTCAGCGCCATTCCTTACACCATGGGTCCTTTCCTCGCGGCACAGCATGTTGACCCTAACACAATAATCAGATTAGCCGTGAATTTCTGAACCCCTGGACCCCTTCACAGATGCTGATAAGGAGAACTAGACACAAAAATTGATTGGGAGAAAGGACCTGCATCTGAGGGGCAGAATGGTTGGAATTAACTGTGGAAAAGTCCCCAGGAGGTGTGAACTGACTTCCCAGGCAGGTGTTCAGGGCCGTGCGGGGCGTGAAGGTGAGGCCGGTGGCGTTGGGATGGGCAGGGGGCCCAGCTATGCCCGGCTGCTGGGAAAAAAGTGTTCAAGCCAATCAGCTGACAAAACACAATACTTCAGTTGTCATATGAAAAACCTCTTAAATTATAACAGCATGGCACCCTAAGCACAGAAAACATGAAGCATAAGGAAGCCCTGAGTTTTACGTATGTCTTCACTGCGCTTCTCTATTTCTAAAAAGTTCCTGTTTTCATCAGAGGAGAATGCAATTAGGAGCAACAAAATCAGCCCTCATCAGAGCATCTGGGCTCCCTGCAATTCACAGCCTGCTCGGCCACTCCTGGCCCAGGCACCACCGGGAGCACAGTGGCCGTCCGCGGAGGCGCCAGGACGGCTGCACGGGCTCTCCTGAGGGAGGCGCTGTGCTGGCCCACCTTGGAGAGAAAGACTGGGGAGCACAGGAAACCAGAACACCCATAGGCCGGCAGAAGAAGCACCTGAACACCCTTGCTGGGTGTGGGCAGGGCCCCACCTCCCCCAAACATTCATCTCAGGGAGGCAGGAGGACCCGACAGGGCAGACAGACCTCCTGGGGCTGCTCTCTGGCTCTGCCCAGGAGCTGCGTGGCCCTGAGCAAGCCCTTCCATCAGCCCTGCCTCTGCTTCTCCGCCATACAGAGCACGGGGAATTCACAGAGATAGTGCGTGCAGGGCACTGGGCAGTGTCTGATGTAAGAAGCACTCAACAAACGCTGGCTCTCTGTAGGAAGGGGCTGCTCAGTCCTTAAGCCACTCCTGAGAAAGTACATTCCAAGGAAAACCTAATTCCCCGAGACCATGCACATGGCTTTGCCCAGTGAGAATGTGGCAGTGACGGCCCCGGCCCCATTCTCTGCACTCATGGAAAGGAGGGGAGATGGCCAACAAGCCTCCTGGGGGAGAGGGGTCATTCTGGGTTCAGCAGATGGCCTTGGAATAAGACGTCATGGAACATAATTTAATCAGGTCCGATGAGTGTATCAAGGCGCCAGGTGAGGAGGCTGAGGAGGCTGCCGGAAGTCCAGCTGTGCCCAGGCTCGTGGGGAGGAGCCCTCCCGCGTCAGCGCCGAGGCCACTCCCCTGTGGTAGATGCACCCTCCTGCCTGACAGATGCCAAATTATAGGAGATTTTGTTAAAAGTATGAGAGAAGGATTAAGAAGGCTGACTAGATGCAGGTTGTATATGCCTCCTTCACGGACAGGAACCAGCATTTTAAGTAGATATATTTTTAACAGATGGTCTACGACAGAAAGCTAGGATTCATTAGCTAAATGACAAAATGCGCCGAAAGTGATTAAGGAGAGGGTTCACAGCACCTTGCCTGGGGACTGAAAGAAAGCTGGAAGAAGCTCCTGGACTCAGGGAAACAACGTGAGAGAGACCCACAGGGTTCCACACTTCCAAGGGGCTTTGGCAATCTTGGCTACAGGAGAATCCCTTGGCACAGGCAGGCCTCGGGACTCACACAGGGAGCTGCTTAGAGACTGTGCAGACGTTGCTCCAGCAAGGGAACTCGCACGGAGTCCACAGGCCTCCAGACCTAGAGCACCTCCAGCCGGGGCCATCCTGACAGCCTGGGCACGCAGCATCTGCAGACACGGCTGCTGGCCTCTGCCCTTTCCCAAGAGGGAGAGGGAAGACTGGGGACTCCCACCCACCCGAGGAAGGTCCCCCTCACCCTGCTGTGTGCTGCTGTCGAGACTGAGACGTGAGCAAACCACACTCCACACGGCTTGCTGCCCACGCTGCTTGCCTGGGAAGGGCCCCAGCCTCTCTGGTCACAGAACCGAGGCACCCTTTTGCGAGTTTAATAGAGGGCTGTGTCTTGCCCACAGGCTGAGTCCAGGCTGATGTGGGTGTAGCCGCTATCTTGCTGAGGAAGGACAGGGAAATCAGGCTCTTTCATGCATTCTTAGGACAATACCTGTCTCCCTGCAACAGGATCCTGTGAGACTGAGGTGCAAGTGGACCCCACTCCCCACAGAATCTTGTCTACACTGCTTGCCTGAGAGGGGACCTGCCATCTCTGGTCATGGGCCCACAGCCAGCACCATTTTGAGAGTTGAACACTGGGCCGCACCCTGCCTTTGGGCTGAGCCCAGGCTGTCACTACTGTGTCTGCAGCCCAACTGAAGAGAGGAGGAGGGGAGACTGGGCACTCTATGGCACCTCTGGGATGACCCCCATTGCCTGCTGTGGGCTGCCATGAGACTGAGACTTAAGCAGAGCACATCCCCACAGCTTCTTGCCAATAATTATGGCCTGAGAGGGGCTCTGCCTCTCGGGTTGCAGTCTCACGGCTGGCACCATTTTAAGAGCTTACCACTGGTCTATTCCCTGCCCTTATGCCAGATTTGGGCTGATATTTCTGCAACTTCCTTCATGCCAAGGAGGGAGAGAGGAGAGCAGGGACTCTGATGCACCCCTAGTACAATTCTCACTGGCCTTCTATGGGAGGCTGTGGGACTGGAGACTAACCCCTCCAACCCATTGCAGCTACCAGCAATGCCAACATGGACGACTTGGGTCCCAGGGGTTGCTCTGTCACTGCTACTGACATCGCCCACATCACACCGGCTGCCCACACACCCAGCACATTGCTCCCACGACTAGCTTTCGAGCCAGCCACTGGAGGCCCAAAATGGGCCCTTTATGGCCCACTAGCACTGCTGCCAGCCTGAGCTGCTCTGAGGCCTGCCAACAGGCACACTTGGCTCACTGCTGCCACCGTGGGGCCTGAGGACTGACTCAATTGCTGTCTAAGTTGCCAGCAAAACTTCATCACATCTAATAACAACTTCATCACAACTAATAACCATACCCTAAGCCACAGAGGGAATGACAGACACCACTGATGCTGTGTACTGCCAAAGAAATCATACAAAGATCACGCTATGGGAGGTACCCAAAATCAAAATCAAAGTGTCCTACTCGACCAACAACATATATACACACACACACATATATATGTATATGTGTATATATATACACACATATACATACACACACATATATATGTATATATGTGTATATATACACACATACACATACATACACACACATATATGTATATGTGTATATATATACACACACATACACACACATATACATACACATATACACATACATACACACACATATATATATACATCTTCAGGAAAAAATTTTGCCCTATGAAAGCAATTTCAAAAAATTGAAGATGTGACTGCTACCAATGAAAGGACATAGGAAACATGAATAAGCAAGGAAATATGATACCTTGGAAATACTACAATTGTCTGGCAACAAATTTCAAACAAAAAGAAAAATTTGAAATGCCAGATAAAAAAATTCAGAATTTTGAGGAAGGAAATAGCAGAGGACGTAAACAGGTGGAAAACCATACCATGCTTGTAGGTCGGCAGAATCAACATTGTTAAAATGTCTATACTACCCAAAGTGATCTACAGAGTCAATGCAATCCCTATTAAAATACCAACATCATTTTTCACAGATATAGAAAAAATAATTTTATGCTTTGTATGGAACCAGAGAAGACCCTGTATAGCAAAAGCAATCCTAGGCAATAAAAAAAAAAAAATGGGAAGTATCAATTTAGCAGACTTCAAACTATACTATCAGGCTATAGTAATTAAAACAGCTTGGGATTGGTACAAGAACAGGGACATTGACTAGTGGAACAGAACAGAACCCAGATATGAAACCATCCTCATATAGCCATCTAATCTTTGACAAAGTAGACAAAAACATACACTGGGGAAAAGAATCCTTATTCAATAAATGGTGCTGGGAAAACTGGATAGCCACATGTAGAAGACTGAAACAGGATCCACACCTTTCACCTCTCACAAAAATCAACTCACGCTGGGTAACAGACTTGAACCTTAGGTGCGAAACTATTAGAATTCTAGAGGAAAAAATTGGAAATACTCTTTTAGACATTGGCCTAGGCAAAGAATTTATGAAGAAGACCCCAAAGGCAATCACAGCAACAACAAAAATAGATAAATGGGACCTGATCAAATTAAAAAGCTTCTGCATAGCCTAAGAAACTGTTACAAGAGCAAACAGATAACCTACAGAGTGGGAGAAAATTTTCACAAGCTACACATCTGATAAAGGGCTGATAACTAGAATCTATTTAGAACTCAGGAAAAGCAGCAAGGAAAAATCAAACAACCCTATCAAAAAGTGGGCAAAGGACATAAACAGAAACTTTTAAAAAGAAGACAGAATAATGGCCAACAAACATATGAAAAAATGCTCGACATCCCTAATCATCAGGGAAATGCAAATCAAAACCACAATGAGATATCACTTATCTCCAGTGAGAATGTCCTTTATCAAAAAGTCCCAAAATAATAAATGTTGGCATGGATGCGGAGAGATAGGAACACTCATACACTGCTGTCGGGACTGCAAACTTGTGCAACCTCTGTGGAAAGCAATATGGAGGAGATACCTTAAAGTGATACAAGTAGATCTATCATTTGATCCAGCAATCCCATTACTGGGCATATACCGAAAAGAACAAAAGACACTCTGTAAAAAAGTAATCTGCACTCAAATGTTTATAGCAGCACAATTCACAATTGCAAAGATGTGGAAACAACTCAAGTGCCTATCAAATACATGAGTGGATTAATAAAATGTGGCATATGTATACCATTGAGTACTATTCAGCTATAAGAAACAATGGTGATATAGCACCTCTTGTATTTTCCTGGATAGAGCTGGAACCCATTCTACTAAGTGAAGTAGCCCAAGGATGGAAAAATAAGTACCACATGTACTCACCAGCAAATTGGTATTAACAGATCAACACCTAAGTGGACATATAGGAATAACACTTATCAGGCATCGGGCAGATGGGAGGGGGGAGGAGGGGATGGGTATATACATACATAATGAGTGTGATGCGCACCATCTGGGGAATGGACACACTTGAAGCTCTGACTCCGGGGGGGGTGGGGAGGGGAGAAAGGCAACACATGTAACCTAAACATTTGTACCCCCGTAATATGCTGAAATTTTAAAAAATTCAGAATTTTGATTTTAAAAAAATTAAATGAGATAGAAGAGAAATCTGAAAACCAACACAATGAAATTAGAAAATCAATTCAAGATATGAATGAGAAACTTACCAAGGAGATAGTTATCTTAAAAAAAATAAAAAGAGAAATTCTAGAAATGAAAAATTAATTGAAGAAAATACAAAATACATTAGAAACCTTCAATAATAGACTAGGCCAAGCAGAAGAAAGAATCTCAGGACTTAAAAATAGGTCTTTTGAAATAATCCAATTAGACAAAAATGAGGAAAATATATAAAAGAATGAACAAAGCCTTTGAAATGTCTGGGACTACATAAAGTTACTGAACTTACAAATTGTTGGTATTACCAAGTGGGAACAGAGATAAAAATGTTTAGAAAACCTATTTAAGGAAATAATCATTGAAAACTTCCCAATTCTAGTAAGAGAGTTAGACATCCAGATATAGGAGGGCCAGTCATTCTCAGGCAAATGTATTACAAAAAAACAAACAAACAAACTTCATCAAGCAGACTATAATCAGAATGTCTAAAGTTAAAAGCAAAGAAAGAATTTTAAAATTAGCAAGAGAAAAGTATCTAGTAACCTATCAGACTTCTCAGTAGAAACCTTATAGGCCAGAAGAGAATGAGATGGCATTCTCAAAGTGTTGAAAGAATAAAACCGTTAGCTGGGACTTTATAACCTGTCAGAATAAGCTTCAGAAATGAAGGAGAAATAAAGTCTTTCCCAGATAAACAAACACCGAGGGCATTCATCACCACTAGACTGGCACTACAGGAAACACTCAAAGGGGTCTTAAACATGGAAACAAAAGGTTGATATTCACCATTATAAAAACACATGAAATGACAGAACCCACGGGTCTTATAAAACAATCACACAAAGGAGGAACAGACAGGAATAAAATGGCAACCATGACAGAGTTTCACAAAATAACAAAGACAAAGAGAGAAAAAGAAAGAAAAAAGAATGTATTTAAAAAACTAGAAAACAATTAACAATATGACAGGAATAAACCTTACATATCAATATCAACCTTGAATTTGAATTGCTTAAATGCTCCACTTAAAATATACAGATTAGCAGATTGGATGTAAAAAATGTGATCCAACTATATTCTGCCTAAAAGAAACTCATCTTGCCCAGAAGGACACATATAGGCTGAAAGTACAGGGGCAGAAAAAGATGCTCCACACAGACTGAAACCAAAAGCTAGCAGGAGTATCTATACAGATTTACTTATATCAGATAAAATAGACTTTAAATTGCAAACGCTAAAGAAAAACAAAGAAGGTAATTGTATAATGATAAAATGATCAATTCAATAAGAAGACATGACAATCCTATATATACATGAACCCAACATCAGAGCACCCAGATTCACAGAACAAATGTTACTAGATAGACCTAAAGGAAGATATAGGCAGCAGTACAGTAACAGTGGGAGACTTTGACACCCCACTCATGGCACTGGACAGATCACTGAGACAGAAAATCAACAAAGAACCTTTGGACTTACGTTTGAATTTAGCCCAGATGAACCTAACAGACATTTAGCTACCCAGCAACTACAGAATATACATTCCTTTCATGAGCACATGGAACGTTCTCTAAGATACATGTTAGGTAAGAAAACAAGTATTAACACATTTTAAAAATTTGAAATGATACCATATATCTGCTCAGACCACAATTAAATAAAGTGAGAAATAATACCAAGAGGACCTTTGAAAACTGTACAAATACATGGAATTTAAATACAATGCTCCTGAATGATCACTGGGTCACCAAAGAAATTTAGACAGAAATTTAAGTTTTTGGAAATGAAGGAGAATGAAAACACAACATATCAAAACCCATGGGATACAGTAAAAGCAGTGCCAAGAGGGGACTTCACAGCACTAAATGCCTGTATGAAAAAAGTGGAAAGATCACCATTTTAACAATGTGACAGTATACCTCAAGGAACTAGAAAAACAAGAACAAACCCAAAGTTAGCAGAAGAAAAGAAATAACAAAAGATTAGAGAAGAATTCAATAAAATAGAGACAAAAAACAACAAAAAGGATCAATGAAATGAAATGTTGTTTCTACAAAAAGATAAACAAAATTGATAAATCACTAGGTAGACTACCTAAGAAAATAAGTGAAAACATCCAAATAAACAAAATCAGAACAGAAAAGGTAGACATTACAACTGATACCACAGAAATAAAAAAAAAAATCATTAGATACTATCATGAAAAAGTATATGCTCACAAAATAGAAAACCTAGAAGAAATGAATAAATTTCTGGAAACATACAACCTCCTAAGATTAAATCTTGAAGAACTAGAATTCCTGAACAGATCAATAATGAGTAACAAGATTAAGTCATCAAAATCCCCCCCCCCACAAAAGCCCAGGACCAGATGTATTCACAGACAAATTCTACCAAACATGCAAAGAAGAACTAATACCAATGCTCCTGAAACTGTTCCAAAAATAGAGGAGGAGGGAGTTCTCCCCAACTCATTCTATGAGGACAGTATCACCCTGATATCAAAATCAGAGTAGGCTCCAACAAAAAAGAAAATTACAGACCAATATCCCTGATGAACATAGGCACAAACAACAAAATACTAGCAAACTGAATCCAACAGCACTTCAAAAGGATAATACACCATGATCAAGTGGGTTTTATACAATGGAAGCAAGGATAGCTCAGCATATGTAAATCAATAAATGTGATACATTAGATCAACAGAATTAAGGAAAAAATCATATGATCATCTCAATTGGCATAGAAAAATCACTCGAAAAATTTCAGCATCCCTTCATGATAAAAACCCTGAACAAATGAGGCATAGAAGGAACATACTTCAAAATAATAAAGCCCACACATGAGAAACCCACAGCCAACATCATACTAAACAGAGAAAAGTTGGAAAAATTCCCTTTAAGAACTGGAAGATAAGGACGCCCACTATCACCAATATTATTCAACATTCACTAGAAGTCCTAGCCAGAGCAATTAGGCAAGAGAAAAAAAAAATAAAAAGCATTCAAGCTGGAAAAGAGGAAGTCAAATTATCCTTGTTCACTAATATGATCTTGTATCTAGAAAACTCTAACAGACTTCACAAAAAACTCTTAGACTTGATAAATGAATTCAGTAATATTTAAGGATACAAAATCAATGTACAGAAATCAGTAGTGTTTCTATACACAAATAACAATCTAGTCAAGAACCAGATTGAGAAGGCAATTTCATTGACAAAGTCCACAAAAAAATAAAATAACTAGGAATCTATTTAACTGAGGAGGTGAGAGATATTTACAAGAAAAACTACAAAAGACTGATAAAAGAAATTGTAGGTGACACAACAAATGGAAAAACATCCCATGCTCATGGATCAGAAGAATTAATATTCTTTAAATGATCATACTACTCCAAGCAATCTACAGATTCAATGCAATCTCTATGAAAATATTGACATCATTATTCACAAAAGTAGAAAAACAATTGTAAAGTTTATATGGAACCAATAAAGAGCCTGAAATAGCCAAGGCAATCCTAAACAAAAGGAACAAAGCTGGAGGCATCACATTGACTGACTGCCTGGCTTCAAATTATACTACAAGGCTATAGTAACCAAAAGAGCATGGAACTGGTATAAAAGTAAACACATAAATCAATGAAATAGAATAGAGAACCCAGAAACAAAGCCAAACACTTAGAGCCAATTGATCTTTAACAAAGTCCGGAAGCACATACACTGGGTAAAGGATACCCTTTTCAGCACATGGTGCTGGGGAAATTAGGTTGCCACATGGAGAAGGATGAAACAGGACCTCCATATCTCACCACATACAAAAGTCAACTCAAGATAAATTAAAGAATTTATGACTAAGATCTCAAAAGCACAGACAACAAAAATAAAAATAGGCAAATAAGACTTAATTAAACTAAAAAGCTTCTGCGCATCAAAACAAATAATCAACAGAATGAATAAATAATCTGCAGAATAGGAGAAAATATGTGCAAAGTATACATCTGGCAGGGGACTAACATCCAGAATTCACAAGGAACTCAAAGAATTCAACAGCAGCAACAATAACAACAACAACAACAAACCCAAATGATCTTATTAAAAAGTGGACTAAGGACATCAATAGACATTTTTCAAAAAAAGGCAAATGACTAACAAGCATATGATAACATCAGAGAAATGCAATTTAAAACCATAGTGAGATACCATCTTACACCAGTCAGAATGGTTATTACTAAAAATGACAAAAAATAACAGAGGTTGGCGAGGATGTGGAGGAAAGGGAACTCATCCACTGTTGGGAGGAATGTAACTACTATAAGCTCTATGTAAAACAGTATGGAGATTTCTCAAAGAAGCAAAAATAGGCCTACCATTCAATCCAGCTATTCTATTACTGGGTGTCTACCCAAAGGAAAAGAAATCATTATATCAAAAAGTTACTGCATTCACACGTTTACAGCAGTACTGCTCACAATAGCAAAGGTGGAATCAACCTAACTGCCCATAAATGGAGGATTAGATAAAGAAATTGTGGAATATACACAAGGGAACACTATTCTGCCCTAAAAAAGGATGAAATCCTGTCATTTGCAGCAACGTGAGTGGAACTGGAGGCCATTTTCTTAAGTGAAACAACTCAGGCACAGATAGACAAATACCGCATGTTTTCACTTACAAGTTGGAGCTAAATAATGTGTACACATGGGAGCAGAGTGTGGAATCGTGGGCATTGGAGACTCAGAGGGGTGGAGGCTTGGGAGGGGTGGATGATGGGAGGTTGCTTGGGGAGTACAATGTCAATGTGTGTTGCTCCAGTGATGGAGCAATGCCCTGATCTTCACCACAGTGCAATATATCAATGTAGTAAAATTGCACTTGCATCCCACAAATGTACACAAATTTAAAAATTATAAAGCCATCTCATGCACCAACTGCTCCACCCATGTGATCTTACTTAGTGCAACCACAGGTTGAGTGAACATCCTTAGTCCAAAAATCAGAAATCCAGAATGATCCCAAATCTGAAACATCAATGTCATGCTCCAAGGAAATGCTCATTGGAACATTTTGAATTTTGGAGAATGCTACTCACCGATGACTTTGGTGTTGCTGAACTTGAATCTGCAAATAACTTGGTCCTTCCCCTTTGCATTATTAAAGCCGTATCCATGAATAACCACTTGCTTGGATTCTGCAAGGGAAACATTCAGAAGTCTGAGTGAGGAAGAGTAGAGGGCTGTGTGCACTGTTATCTCACTATTCATGGTGGGCCGTCCCCAAAACTGAATTCCTGGGAGGCGCCTACAAGGAAGCAACTGTGCTTGAATGAACATCTGTGTTTCTGCCAGGCCAAATTTTCATCTGGTGTCACTGGGGGTCCAAGAGGAGGTGGCTGGGCCTTGAGCATTCAGGGGGCCTCTCCTTGAATGGGCCCTGACCCAAGGAGTCCGAGAAAGACACCTGCCTTGGCCCTTCTACAGGGAAACTCAGCCAGGGATTTGCCACCCTGAAATCCTTAGGTGCTCCCCTAAGGCCAGGGAGTAAAGTCCATGCCGTACTGAGCAGTAAGGGAAGGCTGCTAACTTGCAAGAAGAATGACGGAGGAAAGTCCTTTGGGCTGGGGAGGGGTGAGGACTGGGACAACCACATGCTATTTGTCACAGCCACTTGGACAGAAATGCAACACTACTGACCAACTCTTAACACATGTGTGCCCATAATGCAGCCACTCTACTGCTGGTCTCTAACTCAGGGAACCAGGAAGCCACGTGCACAGACAGGTAAACATCAGGCGTCTGCAGGAGCATGGCTAGTAATAGTGACAAATCAGGAACCAACTTCATTATCCACCAAGGGAGAGTGAAGAAATAAAGTAGGTCCGTCCACGTAATGGAATATAGATAGAGTACTCCTCATTTGAAATGTGTGGGATGAGAAACATTTCGTTTTTCTGGTTTGTGTGGAGTTTGGGATATTTGCATTGTTCTTACTCGATGAGCACCTCAAATCTGAAAATCTGCAATCTGAAATGCTCCAGTGAACATTTCCTTTGATCACCAGCTCTGTGCTCAAAGATTTTTGAATTTTGGAACATTTTGAATTTCAGATTTTCAAATTTAAAAATCTCATCCTGTACTATGCGGGAGTTGAAAATGTTATGTACCAGATGATCTCATTTGCGTAAAAATATCTTTTTCAAGAATATGTAGATAGACATCTATGTATAATTATCCACTGTTTTTGGTGGTTATCTCAGGGAAGTGATGATGATTGGACCGAGGGGGACCTCACCATAGTGGAAGGACAGTGGCTACCCAGGCTGGCTGCAGGGATGTCTTTGCAGGGCACAGGGCCTCTGCCTAGCCCTGCCCTGCCCAGCACTGCCTGCCCCAGCCACTCCCCAGAACCGGTTTTCCAGCCACGCTGCAGACAGGCAGTTCAGCATGCCCTGGACGCAGGCCTCAGGGGAAAGGCCTCCTTGTACCGTGTCCTACTGTGGGCCACTACTGGATGTGCCCAGCGGGGCAGAGTCGGGGGACATCCACTCTGGGCCAGTCACATCCAGGAGGAAGAATGTCATGCAGCCGCCTGCAGCCTGCAGCAACACACTTGGCCTGGACAAATCTTGCAGCCAGGGACCTGCGGGCAAGAAGCCAGACCTTCCCTCCTAGTCTACCATTCCATTGTTGTGATGTTTCCAAACAGGCAAACCCTTCTATGGCTGGAAAAATCAGAATAGCAGCTGCCTCAAGGGCACATGGGTAGGATCTCCTGGGACAGGGTTTGGGGATTGTGGTAATGTTCTGCATCCTCACAGGGTCTGGGGTGGCACAGGTGTTGTGTGTTCTTGTCAAAACTCATCAGATGATACACTTAAGATTTATGCATTTCTAAAAGAAAATGTAAACAAATGTAGGCCCCTAACTAAAGATATGCAGACTGAAGGGTTTAGGGGTGAAGTAGCCTGATGACTGTAACCTGCTTTAAAATGTGTCAAAATATAAGATGGATTGAAAGAGAGAAAGAGAGAGAGAGAGAGAGAGAGAGAGGAGGTAGAGGAAGCACAGTCAGACATTAGTTGTAAAGTCCTGGTGGTGAATAGAGGGGTGTTCAGTGTGCAATCCTTTCTACTCTGCTGTAGCTTTGAAAATTTCCATGATAAAAAGTGGGAAGTCAACAAAGAACTGAATGAGACATTATGTGGTGGAAACAGACATGCAGAAGTCACAGTACTTCCTGGGTGACAAGTGACTGATGAGACTGACAAAACAAAGCAATGGGCTGCAGGAAGTCAGAGGGGCTGTCAAGCAGGAAACGCTTCCAGGGCGAGGT
>VBSM01003209.1:75047-109157 GCA_008086735.1 Cheirogaleus medius
CTGCCCACCAAATCTAATCGGACGTGCCCTCTGCCTGCCAGAGGGAAAGCCCCAGAGCACAGAGGAGACGGCAGCCATACTTTACGTATTTCCCTGCAATGCTCTTCACATAGGCGTAAAGATCAGGCCAGGACTTCAGGCTGTTGGACCTGAAAACAATGGGGATGTGAATCAGGGCCATGAGGCACATTCGTGGGGTGGGCAGTGTCCCCAGCCCACAGCCGGCTTGTTAACAAGCCCGTCCCCACCGCAACACTGCTGAGGGCTGGGCACACCCTCAGTGGTCCCCCCAGTCAGCCTCGGTGGGACTTCCATCAGTTGAGTGGTCTGCCTAAGGCGATCACCCAGACCTATCTGCCTGGGCCCGAGGAGATTCCCGAGATGAGGCTCTTTTGGTGGCTAACCGGGACAGCTGCTCGTGCCACGAGGAGTGGGGAAGTGTGGTTGGGTGTGGTGGCTGGAAAGCCTCCCAGCGATTCTGAAACGTCACCCTGCTGGTGCCACGCTTGCCTCGGGTTTCGCCATTCCCAGCTGTCTGCATGGCTGGGGTGAGGGCAGGGCTCTTTGGTACCACTGCCGTCACAGCCCCTTGACAGCAGGTGCCTCAGGCACAGAGGGTGACCCAGAACTGGCCTGAAATTCCCTGCTGGACTCTTGCATTCTTGGGTATCAGACCTGTCTTTTCAGACTGGGGATCCTTTTGGAAGCCTAGGTCTGATCTGCCAAGCCTCCTAATGACACCCACAGGTTCTGGGCACTCCCTCACACTTCCCAGTGCCCATAGAGGCAGGTGGAGACAGTCCCTACAAGAGCCTGGGCCTCAGGCACAGGAGGATGGCCACCTTAGACCGCTTGATTTCCCAGCTTTCCTATCCGTCTGCAAAGCTGAGCCACCGGCCGGGGAAGGCATTTTCCATCAGGCACTGCCAGGGGAGGGCAGGAGCAGGCCTGGCCACTGCCGTCCTGGTGTCCTCATGTCGCAACCAGCAGGGAGCGCTGCAGCCCCTTCCCATCCCGACTGCCTGATCCTTGTTCCTGTTTCCTTCTGCTTAGCCCCTGCACAGAGAGTGAGGTTGCTGAAGGGGGCTGGGCCTCATGCACCTTCCATGTAGGTGAGAGTCACTCACCTCTGTCCTACCTGCCCAGGTGCAAGGTCTGTGCCACCCTACAGCTGTCAGTGTCAGTGTGCACAGCACTGCAGCGACGGGAACTATTCCAGGTTATGGAACGGAAATGTGAGGCTTGTGGCTTAAGGTTTTTGTCTTAGTTCCAGAGACAGTGTGCCATGAAACTGAGGCTGGTGCCCTAGCCTGGGCTCTTTCTCGGTGTCTTTTGTATATTATGTGCTCAGGGGAATCTGCCAGGCAGCTTTTCTCCCCTCCAGTAATGACTGGGTCTATAAACGTGTACTCCATGAACATCATGCTTGGGTGTGGTGATTCTCACGTACTCAAGAGCAATCTTCTCCTCTCCAGCATTCTACTGCCGCCTCAAGGCTGCATCTCAGTCTGTGCGCAGCATGTTCCCATTTTACAGATAAGCAACCTGAGGCTCTGACAGGTCATGCAATTTGTCATAATTGCCACAGCTACCATGGATCTGAATCCCAATCTATCCTCAAACTCTGTGCTTTGCCCATTGCACTTGGCATATCTAGGTGACACTGCAGTGTACAACAGACACTGGAGGGCAGACAGCTGCAGCCAGGACTGGGGCAGGGCCCTGCAGTGCTGGGAGTTCCCAGCCTGTGACTCTGCCTTGCCTGGCAGCTCACATCACACTCTCCCTCGGCTCCTGCCTCTGACCTAGGAACTCTCCCTTCTTCCTCATCACACCTGGCAAGGTGGGTATGAAGTTGCCCTTTGCACAGATGAGGACACTGAGGCACAGAGACTTGAAGCAACTTGCCCAAGGCCACGTGGCTGGTGAGTGGGGTCTGCCTGCCTCCAATGCCAGGCTGCCCCTTCCCCAAGGGCAGCCGAGCAGTGGCCAAGCATCAGCGTCCAAGGGAACGAGGACATCAGAGGGAGCTCCGCCTGGGATAGTGGGAAGAGCACAGTGCAGGACACCCAAGTCTTGTCACACCGCCTGCCCCTGGGACTGCACCAAGCTCCAGGAGCCCCCCTTGGCCGGGAAATAGGACAGAAAAATGCCTGCCCTCCTCTATGTCCTGGGCTGGATGTGAGGATGCAGAAGTGCAGGGGAGGGCTCTGGACACAGCGAGGTGCTTCGGCACCCACTGACAGTCGCTCCACTGCCACTGGAGAGTAGCCACCAAGGCTGTTTCGCCCAACAGCAGCAGCTGAAACGCAACCAAGACAATGTCGCCAGGACTGAAGACCCGCCCCCTTTCTTTCTTTGAGAGTCGGAAGGTGCCTAGTGCACAGCCCAGCTGTCCCAGGGCCACACTGAGACAGACCAAGTTCCTCCTGAAAGTGCAGGAACTGCCATGGGGTCTCCAGGGTGTAGAAAAAGCACTTAGAAGCTGCAAAGCAAAGCACTTTTCTAAGCAGTGACACTATTAGAATGCCTAACAGCATCAACAAAGCCATCTCTGAGAATGGGAGGCAAAAACCTACAGTGAGCTTCAAACAACTGCTGAGAAGCAACTGCTTATGGTCATGAGGACAAAAATTCGGACCAAGCGGCTGGAGGGACAGACCCACTCAGATCTCCTGTGGCTGTTCCCTTCCCTGCCTCTCCTGGAGACAAAGAGACCACAAAGGACTAGTTCCCCCTATCTGACCAACAGACTGAACTTGCCCCTCTTTAGGGCCATGTCCTGCCTGTAGTGACCCAGGATATGGCAGCCCTTGGACCAGCGTCGGACAGACCACTCACCTGTCCACAATGAAGTAGATGTCAAAGACTCCATTGCAGTACTCCTGACTCTTCTTCCCACGGCCTTTGCCAGGCCTCTCATTCTGCTCTTGGAAGCTCATGGGATCTGGGTTTGGGTACTCGTAGATGATTCTACCATCAGCGCTGTGGTACTGAAAGCTCCCCATGCTAAGCATTAATGGAAGTGGCAGCAGCAGCAGCAGGACAAGGGTGAAGCCAGGCACCCAGGGGCTCTGGCTCCCCATTTTATTGGCTGTCCCTGTGACCCCAGCTTACTCTTGGGACCCTGGGCCAAGGCCCAGGTTCTCTGAGCACCAGCCACCTCTGGCCACCCTCTTTGCCACCTCCACCTGTGCTTGGGGTCACGCCCCTTCTGCAGTGAGCACTGTGGCCCAACGCCAGGTACCTGCCCAGATTGCAGGGACCAGGGACAGTAGCTGGCTCTTTGGACACCTGCCTCAGCTACCTGCCTGCCCTTCCCCCACCCTTGGGGCAGAATTCCCTGTTGTTATGATTGACAGGAAGGTTGACATGGTGACTTTGTGACCTGCAGCTCTGCCCTACACATTGACCATCTCAAGTGGGAGTCATAGGGACATTGAGAGGTGTAAGAGGAAACCTCCGTGTTCCTTGCTGCCCTCACAGGTGTCCCTTCACATCTCCTCAGAACCTGCCTTTTTGTTAAGTGACAGAGCTACCTGAGGTGGCTTAGGTAAGGAGGTCACTGTGGGTGAGGGGGTCAAGGAACTGGGAGGCTGGAGGGTTGGAAACAGAGAGAGCATCTGTGTGAACACTGACGTCCCCCAGGGGAGGGCAGGATCTAGAAGGTGATGAGGACTGTGGGATGTTGCCAACATCCTTGTGAACAAGGGACGTGCCACTTCTCTACTGCCATGTACCCAACCACCCCGCTCTTAGTGACCCAAGAACCATTTTATCATGTTCACAGGTTCTGAGGATATTCAGACAGGGCAGAGTGGGGAGGGCTCCACATGTCCAAGGCCTCTAATGGGCAGACTTGAGCACCTGACATGTCTTGAATGGGGACGGGAATTATCTGACAGCTTCATCACTCAGGACTGTGGCAGCTAGGCATGAGGGCTCAAAAGCTGTGCTCAGCTGGGATGTTAACAGAGATCCTGCATGTGGCCTCCCCATGTGACTTGGGCTTCCTAACAGCATGGTGATTTCAGGATGCTTAGACACTTTACATGGTGGCTCTGTGAAAAAATGTGAACCTAAAAGAGTGGTTACGGGAGTCTAGATTTAAAATACAGCCAAGTGACCATTTGCTGACTAGGGAGGGGTCTCATATATACTCTGAGTTCCCAAAACCTGTACCTTTTATCTTTCAGCTTGGAAACCAATCAATCAGAGCTCACCTGTTCCAGCCAATCAGGGTTCAGCTGTATCAACTAATTAGGGTTTAGCTGTATCGACCAATCTTGACTCAGCTCAGTTGATCAATCAAACCTAAGCAAGTTTCAAGCCTTCATTTGCATAAACGGACCTGATTGGGAACCTGGGCAGGAAATTTTGCTATAAAACCTGAGCCTGCCCTTTGTTCTCTGGAGTACACCTTCATTTTACAGTAGAGGCTGCCTCTTTCTGGTTTGCAAACTGTTCACTAACATAAAGCTTCTTTCCTCCAAATTCCTTTTTAGAGAACTTTTGTTCACAGCTCAGAGTTCCAAGAGTATTTCCAGTGGGCAAGGCAGAAATTGTAGAGCCTTTTGTGACATCACCTTGGGAGTCACATGTCACTTCCACTGTATTCCATTGGTCAAAGCAGTCACAAGGCTGCCAAGATTCAGTGGGAGGGAACACAGGTCCACCTCTCAAGGGGAGGAGAGTAGAACAGTTTACACACATGTGTTGAAACTGCTGCATGAGCAAGGCTTTTGTGAACCTTGCAAGAGTCAATTCTTCAAGATGAATCCTGAGTAGCTACCTTGGCCTAAATTCAAATTGGAGCCATGTGACCATTTGCTGACTAGAAGTCATATGCTATACTATGAGTTCGCAGGAAACTACATGACTGCTTAACTTTGGGTCTTTCATAGCTGCCTGTTCTCCTTTATGAAGCCTGACTCAACCAATAGTCTGTGACCTGTGTCAACCAATCAGAGCTTAGCAAATATCAACCAATCAGAACTAAGAAAGTTTGATTCCTTCCTTTGCATAAGCAGACTGGAGAGGTAATCTGGGCGCAAACTTTCTCTGTAAAAGACAAACCCTTGCTTTGTTCTTTGGAAGCCACCTTCATTTGATACCAAAGGCTCCAACTCCCCAGTTTGCAAACTGTTTAGTAGAATAAAGTCTCTTTTCTCTAAATTCCTTTTCAGAGAACTTCTATTCACATTTTGAATGGCAGAGAGCTTATATTGTTTGAAAAAACATGGGCATATGCAACTTTTACTCGAAAGGGATTCAGAAAAATCAAATTGTGATTATAAAACATTTTTAGAAATACCTTAATCAATTATATTTCCTTCAGTTTTGAATGCACAAGATACATGATTTTAAAAAACCTTCAATAACTCTAAAAAAATCTTTCAATATATATATACCTTAAAAATTACAAGTGCTAAAAAGCATTGCATTGGTGGGATTTTTTTGTCTTGTTTTTTGTTTCCTCATCTGGAGTTGTATTTAAAATAACGGAGTATCTTAAATTAGTGATATTTTTAGAATCAATGAAATCTGGTATGCTTATCCCAACAGCTATTAGGGTTCTCTTGCTTCACATCTTTCATGATACTTAATAATTTTATATGTTTGGCTGTTAATTAAACATCTTATTTTAATTTGCATTGTACTAATTACAGATGGGATTGGTTATCTGTTCACATGATTTTTGGTCATGTTTCCTCCTATAAGAACCTATTTATGCCTGTGTGTCCATCTCTTTCATAATAAGTCATTAATATTCTTTATATAATCTGGACACTAATCATTTATCAATTGTTGCAAATATCTTCTTTCAGTGGTGGCTTGTTTTTTACATTGCATTTAATTTTATTTTTTATTTTTTTAAATACAAAAGAAGTTCTTTTTTTATTTCAGAATATTATGGAGGTATAAATATTTTGGTTATATATAATGCCTTTGCCTCACCCAAGCCAGGGCTGCAAGTGTGCCCTTCCCCCATACATTGCACTCTGCATCCATTCATTGTAGTTTATCCAACCCCACTTCCCCCTCCCACCTGACTAGCACCCAGTGAATATTACTACCATGTGAGCACCTTAATGTGGATCAGTTAGTACCAGTTTGATGGTGAGTACATGCGGTGCTTGTTTTTCCATTCTCGTGATGCCTCATTTCAAAGGATGGGCTCAAGCTCTATCCAGGATAATATAAGAGATGCTAGTTCACCATTGTTTTTTGTAGTTAAGTAGTAGTCCATGATATACATATATCACATTTTATTAATCCACTCATGTATTGATGGGCACTTTGGTTTCCACATCTTTGCAATTGTGAATTGTGCTGCCATAAACATTCTAGTGCAGATGTCTTTATTATAGACTGTCTTTTGTTCCTTTGGGTAGATGCCTAGTAGTGGGATTGCTGGATCAAATGGTATTTCTATTTTTAGCTCTTTGAGATATCGCCAAATTACTTTTCACAGGGGTTGTACTAATTTGTAGCCCCACCAGCAGTGTAAGAGTGTTCCTATCTCTCCGCATCCATGCCAGCATTTGTTGTTTTGGGACTTTTTGATAAAGGCCATTCTCACTGGAGATAAGTGATATCTCATTGTGGTTTTGATTTGCATGTCCCTGATGATTAGAGATGTTGAGCACTTTTTAATATGTTTCCTGGTCATTATTTTGTCTTCTTTTGAAAAGTTTCTCTTCATGCCCTTTGCCCATTTATTGATGAGGTTGTTTCATTTTTTCTTAATTTTCTTAAGTTCTATATAGAGTCTTGTTATCAGCCCTTTACCAGATGTGTAGAATGTAAATATTTTCTCCCATTCTGTAGGTTGTCTGTTCACTCTCATGATAGTTTCCTCGGATGTGCAGAAGCTTTTTAATTTGATCAGGTCCCATTTATTTATTTTTGTTGCTGCTGTGATTGCCTTTGGGGTCTTCTTCATAAATTCTTTGCCTAGGCCAATGTCTAGAAGAGTTTTCCCAACATTTTCTTCTAGAATTCTTAAGGTTTCACGCCTTAGATTTAAGTCTGTTATCCACCATGAGTTGATTCTTCTGAGAGGTGAGAGATGGGATCCAGTCCCAATCTTCTGCACGTGGTTATCCAGAAGTTTTGAATGCAGTTGGACAGTCATCTTTTCGCCTTGCCCCATCCCACCCTCCATGGGCAGCGATGTCCCCTGACATCTTTACGTTGAAAGGGTCAGGGAACTGCCTCTACCTGGCAGAGTGCTGCCACTTCACACCTGGGGAGCCTGGAAGCGGGGAGCGGCGGCGGACCACTCCGGTGAGCGGCTGGGCGACTCTCCTGGGCGCCGCGAAAGCGCAGGGGCGCTGAGCCGCGAGCGGGAAGGAGGCCCGCAGCGCCGCTCCGCGACCCGGCAGCGCGGACGGGAGCCGCAGGCCCTGCACGCCCCGCGGGCCCAAGTGTGGAGAGGTTGGGGCACCCAGGGCCACAGAGCGCGGGAGGGCGGCGCCGCTCCGAAGCGACGCCCTCCGCCGACCCGCAGGCGCCGCCACCCTCTGGCCGGCCGGGGGCGGGACGCGGCGCCGAGCCCGGGCAGGACCGGCCGCAGCACAGCGACCTGGCGGGGGCTCGAGCCCGGAAAGTGGGTCCCCGCGCGGGGCGCCGCCCCCCTCGAGCCCCGCCCGAAGGCCGGCGGGCCCGCGACGCGCGGAGGGCGCGGAGGGCGCGGAGGGCGCGGAGGCCCCGCCCCCAAGGCGGGGCAGCGGCGGAGGCGGGGCTTGACCGCCCGCGGGCGCCAGCCCCAAGTTCACGGCCCTGGCCACCAAGGCTGCCACAGTCTGCGCTAGCGCCCCGCGACCGGCGTCGCCGGAGAGCCCAGGTGAGACTAGCGCTGCGGGGACGAGGCGCGAGCGCGCGTGGGCGGTGGGATCCATCTCCCTTCTGCTGGCTCTCCCCAGGGCAGAATGCTTGAGTCCTGCCTTTGACTGTGGGGTTCTTCCCTTCCCTCTGGTGCCAGCGTCCTCCTGCTCTCTCCCGAGTCCGCAGCCCCTTCCTGTCCCTGCCCCTGCCTCCCTGTCTCCTTGTCTCTTCCTGTTTTCCTCCCTCCCATCTCTCACTTTTTCTTGTCTCTCTCTTCCTTATTGGCCTTTTACCCGTCTTCCCTTTTCCTTCTGTCTCTCCCTCTCCCCCTCCTCCCTTTCCTCTCTCACTCTTTCCTCCCTCCACCCCTTCCTCTACCTCTCTCCCCCTCTCTTCCCTTCCCCCGCTTCTTTTCAGCACAAAAGAATTCTGCCTTTGATTTTTTTTCTCCTAAGGTGACTTTTCAGATGGCAGTTCTTCACATTCTTTCCTCCCTTCCTCCCTCAGTTCATCTCGTATTGCTCCCTTATTCTCAGCCAGGGCTTGCCCAAGAACCCTGAATCAGCCCAGATCCTTTCTCCAACAGACCACATCCAAAGATCTGCACACATAACCTGTCCAGTGCCTGTCCTGGGAAAAAGCACATAAATGATCAAATTATACATTTCTGAATTTTCAGAGTGAGCTGAAAGAAAATACCTTGTTTTAGAGAAAAGGAGTTGATTTTATTTTTTCTTGACATTTTGCCTTTACTGTGGGCACAGACAGCACTGCAGGAAGCTAAGCCTTGCAGGAGGATTTGGGGGACCATCCCACCCACACCTGCCTCCTGGGGGTGCAGGATTCAGAGCTGGGCTGTGGGAAGACAGTGGGAGGCCAGGGCTTTGCATTTGAAACACTTGGGTAAGAGTAGAAATAAAAAAATCACAGTAAATTTCTAAATATGTACTTGTCAATGCCTCTGATGTACAGAAATGAAGTAACATAATTGGTCTTGAGAGATTATTTTATAAAAATAATGGTAGCATTTGAAATTAATATTTTTGTGTAAATTAGGTAGTAGGAACAAGGTGAAAATATTTCATGTTAATATGAAAGATTGCCTTGCAGGGGTCCTCAAACTATGGCCCAAGGGCCACATGGGGCCCGCTGAGGACATTTATGGGCCCGCCGGGTGTTTTTGTCGCCACTGCCTGTCCTGCTTAGCAGCCGACTGGTCCCGGGCCCACAGTGTGCATGTGTGGAATGTGCGCCACACTCTCCAACGGCCCTCCAACGGTCTGAGGGACAGTGAACTGGCCCCCTGTTTAAAAAGTTTGAGGACCCCTGCTAGAGGTTTAGTAAGTGAACAAATCTAGATAAGCAAGTCTCACTCATTTCTGAGGGATAAAGTGGAGGTATTGTATCCAGGCAATATTTTATTCCTGTTAAAAATTTAATCTTGTCAGAGAGATGTGATTTCATTTTTTTCATGACATTTTTATGATACACACCTGTCTATATGTTCAAACATACATAATATATACATATATATACACACTAAGTTGTAAAAAGGACCCTTGTTTGTTTTTAATGATCTTAATTACCAACTAAAGCTTGAAGCTTTGGCTTCTTTGAAATAATTTAACTAATATTGTAGTTTGTTTTGACCTTTATTGATAATTCAGCTAATTTAACTTTTCAGTTGTTGCAGAAAAGGAAATTTGGCCATAGATAAATCACACAGAAGTGAGCAGAGGTTAGAAATGATGGAGGAAGAGTGCAGTGTGTTTAATGAAAGAATTTACCCGCTTTCGATCAAGAATGTTGGAAACAATTGTAGGTATGTGCATGCAACTTTGGTTGGTGAAACTATTTTCCGGATTAAAGAGTTAAATTGTCTTTTAAGTAATCTAACCATGACTTCCACTGTATCCTTTGGGGGGAGGGGTAAAAGGTTTTCACATGATTTAGAATCCATCTGTTTTGCTTAGCACATTTTTCTTTCAGAAATCTAGGAGAGGCAACCTTTGTTTAAAAGAGATAATCACACCAGTTAAAAAAAAAAGTCTTGGGCTTCAGTGCTTTGAAACTTATCTTCCTTCACGAAGTAGTCTGTGCCTGTGTAAGAACATCTTCCTTCTATCCTTAGATGATTCTATTGTCGGCATCTGGGAGGGTCTGACTGAGCAGTTGGTGTGTAATCATGGACTTTTCCCCTGAAGGCTGGCACAGTAACTGTGACCACCGTTTAGAGATCTTGCTTTATTTCCTAATCACATGAGGAATGAGAGCTGCTATTCTGGGGGCTCTTACCACTTGCCACGCTCAGAGCCCTGGTAGTCCTGTTGGGAGACTCCTGAAGGGCAGATCACAGCCCCCTCTTACTTATAAGGAGACTGAGGCCCAGAGTGGTCGTCCATGATCACACAGGTAGTGAGTGGCAGGGCTGATTTGGAACCCAAGTTATCCCCTGGAGCCTGAGCAGGGAGGGCTAATTCAGTCCCGTTGTGTGACTTCCCGGTTGCTGCAGCCCCAGTGCAAGTTGTGTCTGAAATATCCTTCCACACAGATCTGCCCATTGCCAGTGGGCAGTGTTTGGTAGAATCCTGTTCCTTGTTCTAGTGTCCTGCTGCCACTCTCGGCCATGTCCATGGCTGACTGTCCATCTACACATTAGGACCCCGTTGAGGTACTGGCCTGCCCTCTGCTTTCATTGGCCCTGCATCCACAGAGCCTCGGGCATCTGAGTGGCTGATGGGATCCCGTTTTCCCCTACACGGGTCCACGTGGCTAAGGGGTGTTATACCAGGGCCAACCTCACTGCAGGCCTGGGGCGGACTGTGTGCCAGGAATCTTGTACTTGGCTTTGCTGGAACACAGTAGGCATTACTGCTAGAGAGCTGCAGCCATAGCTGGTGGTGGGGCCTGTGGGGACTGCCGGGAATCCCTCCTCTCCCCAGCTCTGGGGCACCACCAGCCAGCCTGCAGGAAAGCTTGGGCCACTCTTTAGTATGTAATTTTCTCAGTGTGCCAGAGCCAGGAGCATGTCTAGAAACGTGTATTCCCTTTGTTAGGAAAACCCAGGACATATGCAAAACAAGTTAATAGATAGTTATCCTCTGGAATCTTCCACAAAGGTCTGGGAAGCCTCTCCAGAGACCAGGGACACCAAAGGATTGGAGGCACAGGAGGTATTGTCTGCTTTTGTTTGCTTTAGAAGAGAAAGGCAGACACAGCAAAGCACTGCCTGGGGCCTATGTGGTGTCAGGGAGTAAGATCTGGTGGTGACCCACAGCTGGAGGCTGGCCAGTTGACTTGGGGTGGAGAGTGCCTTCAGCCATCTAAGGAAAATGAGGTCATCCAGTTGGTTGCCAAGAGTTCTTTTTTCTGCAAGTGGAGCGGAAGGAGAAAAATGCCCAGGCCATTTTGTCATTTATTAAACACTGTTGCATGCCGGTCCCTGAGAGCTTACAAGTAGAGGGAAGGTGGCCATGATGTCGGCCCCACCCGCTTGTCTTCTGAGAACAGCTTATCTCCCTGAAGTTTATTGAGCCGGGCTCCCTGGCACTTTAACCGTGTTAGCCAATCCAGTCTTTCCGACAGTCCAGTGAAGTGGGCACCAAGGTAATCCTCTTTGCAGATGAGAACTTGGAGGCATGGGGAGGACCCACACCTTGCCCCAGGTGGCAGGGTTGGTAAGAGCGGGGCCGGACTGGAGTCTAGGCCCCCTGACCCTGGTGCCCGTGCACTTAACCTCTATGTGGATGGAAGGCTTGAAGGTTACCTGGGACAACCTGGTTACGGCACAGACAGACAGGTGATGTGGGAGCATGTGGACAGCAGGTCCCAGGTGAAGGAAGGATCAGTCTGCAGTCAGTGCCCAGGGGATGGGAAATAAGCCAAGAACCACGAGCTTTTAACACTGGTGTGGATGAGGCCTCACCTCCCCCAGTGCAGCACTCCCTGAGATGGGTAGTAGCAGGACCCTGGTGGTGCCCAAGGGGGTTTGGAGCCTTAGAGAGAAGTGTCACCTATAGGAGGGAAGGCCAAGCATGGGGACAGTCCCCTGTAGATGTGGAGAACTCGGTTTCAGACAGTTTCGAAGTTCATAGCTTCATGATCCCTGACCCGAGGGCTCTGCGGCGACAGGAGTCTTGGGACTAAATCAGGTGCTTTCAAGTGTGGTGAGCACTGAGACATGTCTGTGTGGGTTGGAGGGAAGATAGCCAAGGATGACAGGAGGAGTCCTTCTCGGGACATGCACAATCACAGAGGGACACACAGTAAAGAGTGTTGGGGGTGACTGGCCACGACGAGCTGAGCCTATTGAGGAGAGCTGAGGACCACAGAGCTCTCTTCAGATTACGTTCAGCGCAAGGGGAACGAAGGCCGCACACATCATTCGCTGTCTGGGCAGCTAGTGTCTGTGGCAGGGGAGGGAGGAGGAGCAGCTCCCTCTGCCACAGAGGTCTGGATGGAGATGGAGCTGTAGGCACATGGGGCCTGGGCAGGCCCGCAGGAAGGCAGGGGTGAGGCAGTGCTGAGCTGCTGTGTGTGGTCAGGGCCCCTGACCCAGAGATGCCCTGGCCAGGGCCTGGCATGGCCTGGGGTACGGTCCCACACCTGCAGTGCTCATCTGAGAGGTGTGGGGGTCAGGCGTTGTTGCAGCCTGCATGGGTGAGACTCCAAAATGTGAGGGTGCCCCTGGGAAAGACCCTAGCACAAGGGGAAGGGCTGGGAGTCTGGAGGCAAGAGGAGAGGAGTGTGTGGAGCTGGCAGGGGCTCCTGGGAACAAGCCACACTGGACTCACATCATTTTCCACTTTGAGGGGCTTTGAGCTGGCCATTGTCACAGACAAGAGTGGAGGGAAGTTGAAGTGGGTCCCCAGAAGGAGTTTTGTAGGTGTTCTTATACTTGCCCTTGTGGCCTTAGCCCATGCAGTGCTGATGCATGCATGTGACAGTGGTGACCCTCCGGGGGGTCCTGGGGCATGAAATGTCCCCAGCCACTTCAGATCCCCCCTCTTCCTTTTCTTCTTCCTCCTCCTCCTCCTCCTCCTCATTAACATCTGGATGTCAGCTTTGATGGAGTGTGAAGTTGGACAGGATTTCCGCCTGAGTGTTTGGCACTGTCCAGGTCCGCAGTGACCTCACCAAGCTGGAGTGTGCGCTGGGTTTAGCAAGGTGGCCTTTGGCAGGTAGGAGAGAAGTGCACTTGGATTGAGGTAGGAACCTGCCTCGTGTGGTGGTTGTGAAAACAAATGAAATGAAGTGTGGAAGCTTCTGGCACATGACGGCAAATGTGCCCTCCTGCTATGAGACCACGCCTCCATTTTTAGTGCTGAGAAGAGGGTCGTCACGTCCCGGCTCAGGGCACTCGGGGCAGTTCTCACGCTCAGGCCTCCGTAGCTGTGGTTGACGACGGTGGCCTGAGGCCTGGAGGCAGCCCAGCGGGCACCCGCAGAGCAGTGCCTGGTTCAGCGGGACCAGGAGGACGGTGGGACGGGCCCTGCTCAGCCTTGGGAGCGACACGTGTGATCTCAGCTGTCCTCTGGAGGACTGTCTGAGGGGCGGACAGCGAGTGCGTGAGCGTGCCTGCATGCCGTGTGAGCGCGTGTGTGTCTCTGAGTGTATGCGTGAGTGCGAGTGTGTGTGTATGTCTGTGGGTGTGTGTGTTAGTGTGTGTGCATGTGTATTTGGGAGTGTGTGTATGTGTATGGGGTGTATGTGTGTGAGGGTGTGAGGGCATGTGTGTGTGCAACTGTGTGAATGTGTATATGTGTGTGCAAATGAATGTGTATGTATATATGTGTGCATCTGTGTGTCTCTGTGTGCAAGTGTTTGTGTGTATGTGTGAGCGCATGTGTGTCTGTGATGTATATGTGAGTGTGTGACTATGTTTATGTGTGAGCATGTGTGTGTCTCTGTCTGTGTGCCTGCGTATGTGTGTGTGAGCTGTGTGTGTGTTGTTCTTTGCTTGAGCTCATGGCAGCTCGGCGAGGAAGCTTCAGACAGACCAGGTACTCTGAGAAAGGGAGAGTTGGCTTCCTCCCACTCAGCCGCACACTGGGGGGCCTGGGGTAGGCTGCGGAGGTAATTTAGCCCAGCCCCATTTACACATGGGAAACTGAGGCTCAGAGAGGGTTGAGTGCTTTGCGTGGGTCCCTCGGAGGACAGGTGTTTCTGCCTCTACCTCTTCAGGAGACTCTGGCCAGCATTAATCGGGGCTGTCACAGGGCTGCCCATGGCGTCCCCTCTGAGGAGTTCCTTTGGAAAGGATGCAGGTGTGGCGCAGGCCCCGCGCACGCAGAGTGGGCGCCCTGGAGTGGCCGAGGACGGGCCGCGGCGCACAGAGCCGCCCAGGGCGGGCGGGCCTGCCGTTTTACCACAGGAGCCGTTCAGAAGCTTTTGCCCAAAGTGGGCACGCTGACGCTTTCAGTTTACGTTTCCTGCTTTCTCCACAACTTCTGTGCTTTTAGCCTGTCAGAAAGCCAGCTTCCTTGTCTCATCTGCTAGAGAGCCTCTGACAGAAAGCTCCTGGCTGCGCGCCTGCCTTCATAGGCGGCAGGGGACAGGGAGGGGCTGGCTGGAGGCCACATCACGGGTCTGCATGACACTCCTGTGGAGGTCCCAGTGAGCACTCCCCACGCCTAGAGTGCTGGACCCTGGCGGTAAACGGTGCCAGCGGTGACAGCTCTGGACTGGCGGCGGAGTCTGGCTCCACCAGAAGTGCTCATTAGCTGCGGGGGACGCCTGAAGATGGCTTTCCTAGTTTCCAGAACTTGAGGGTGGGGCTGGGAAGGGCAGGGCAGGGATGAAGGCCTTCCCTACAGGTCTGGTGCCACCTCCCCTTGGGCGCCACCTTCCCCTGGGTGCCACCTCTCCCTGGTGCCACCTTCCCCTGGTGCCACCTCCCCCTGGTGCCACCACCCTCTGGGTGCCACCTCCCCTTGGGTGCCACCTCTCCCTGGGTGCCACCTTCCCCTGGTGCCACCTTCCCCTGGTGCCACCTCGCCCTGGTGCCACCTTCCCCTGGTGCCACCTTCCCCTGGGTGCCACCTCTCCCTGGTGCCACCTCCCCCTGGTGCCACCTCGCCCTGGTGCCACCTTCCCCTGGGTGCCACCTCCTCCTGATGCCACCTCCTGGTGCCAACTTCCTGGTGCCATCTAACATATGGTAATTGTATGTCTTCCCCTCCATGCTGAGGGCACCTCCAGGGCGAAACCAGAGGCTAGCCCGCCTGTGGTTGCCTGGTAGCTTGACACGAGCAGACAGTTGGCACACATTTGCCAGCAGAGGTGACTCGAGTAGATTCACGTGTGGAGAGAACCAAGTGTGAGCACCTCTGGTGAGTGGAGACGGGGATACCCACACTTGCTCCAGGGCCAGGGCCAGGTGAAGAGGCAGCTGCCCCCCGCATGGGGCAGGGGCCAGGCATAGCTCAGATGCACCCTGTCAGGCCCGAGTGTTTATTGCTCAAGGCTTTTATCTCTCTGGCCACCTGTGCTTGCAGAGCCTGAAGTGGCCTGGTGCTGCTGAGGATCAGGAGAGAAATTAGCAAGCCACCCGGCAGGGAAAGAAAACTGCCCTTAACCGGGTCAGACAGGAGGGAGCCCTTTGTGCTCTGTTAATGTGGTGGCTGCTGCCTGGATGCTGATAGGTGCAGGGGCAGGGCTGAGCAGGTGCCTCTGGGCAGCAGTCCGTGTGCATATGTGTGTGTGTGTGTGTGTGTGGTGTTATCATTGCTTCCAGGTAGAGCCCTGGAGGTACAGCGCTCCAAATTGGGGTGAACTAGTTATGGCCTCTGTAGCAAGCAGGCTTCTTTGCAGACGAGCCGAAAAACCAACTCCAGTCAACTTAACCAAGCAGGAATTAATTAGAAAGTTACAGCAGGGGTGTGGTGAGGTATGTGGGGTTAGATCACAGCATCAGAGGGAGCACTGGAGAACTTAAGCTCAAAAAGGACAGGGATTGGGTTGGGCATAGTGGCTCATGCCTGCAGTCCCGGCACTCTGGGAGGCCAAGGCAGGAGGATCCCCTGAGCCTAGGATTTCAAGACCAGCCTGGGCAATAGTGACACCTCATCTCTACAACACATAAAAAAATAGCTGGGCCTGATGGTGTGTACCTGTAGTCCCAGCTACTTGGGAGGCTGAGGCAGGAGGATCGCCTGAGTCCAGGAGTTGGAAGCTGCAGTGAGCCATGATGATGCCACTGCACTGTAGTCCGGGCAACAGAGCAAGACCCTGTCTCCCCATGTGCCCCCCCCTCCAAAAAAAGACAGGGATTGAGCTGCTTCAGAGAATCCCAGTAGCAGGAACACATAGGTAATTTCCCAAAGTGAAACTGGGTTTGGTTAGAAAGGGTAGCACCAGACAAAACCATCTGATGTCTGCTCCATGGTCATAGACATCATGTAATCCTCCCTTCCCATCATCTAGTTTAAGAACTTGGGGCACCAGTGGGCCATTCAGTGTAGCGCACACTTCCTGAGAGCCTGCTACATGTCTCCCAGGATGCCTAGTGGGGGCCACCAAGGTCGATGAGACACGGACATGGTCTCTGCAGGGGCGGAGAGTCCAGCTGGGTGGCAGGGGCAACATTGAGCCTGGCCAGGGCAGGCTGCCGAAGGTGGCCCTGCACCCCAAGCCTTGGCGTAGCAGCCCTGATGGTGTTTGGGATAAGCAGCCTCTTCCTTTCACTTGGCCTGTGAGGGTCCCCTGGAATTCTGCACACAGGGTAAAGGTGCAAGCTCTGAAAGGAAGTAGCACTGGATTATGGTTTCCACTGGGTAAAGAAAGTTATCTCTGAGCATGAGTTTGGCCACGGGCCCCAGAAGTGTGGGTGGAATCTCTGTGGAGTCTGCACTGGGAGTCACTGAGCACCTTGGGCTTAGCCCCTGTTCTGCAGGCCCTGCTGTCTGGGAGGCTGGACATAGTGTGACTGTGTCAGCCCCTCCATCTGAGCTGTGACTGGGGCAGGGGGCAATGGGGCAGGTGCCTTCAAGGGTAGCTGGAGGACACAGGTGTTACTGGGTGTCAAGGAGTCCAGAGCTCTTCAGAGAAAGGAGTCGTGCAAATCTGGCTCCGACTCTGAGCCTGTTCCTTCCCCTCCCCTACCTTACCCAGTGGGGATGGATTTCATGTGGCATCTGACCTGGCTAGTGTGAGTAGAAAGTCAGTATTTACAGGAGCTGGCAGGCGGAGCTCTCTGTCTTGCCGAGTGCCTGTCCTTTGCCTTTTCCTTGTTGCTGGCATTGCCCAGCCCTTCTTTGCCACCAGGGCTTTGCCTGTGCCATTTTCTCATCCCCACTTGGTGAACTCCTATTCATCCATCAACACCCAGAGCTAATATCACTTCCTCAATGGAGTGGCATTCTTCAGGCCCACAGATAGCACATGGTCAGTGACTGTCCACCCCTGATCCTGCAACGTTTTCTCCTCACCACTAATGCAGTCTTTTCTCTATCCTGGGTCCTGTTACGATGAAGTATTTTCCTCTCTTACTGCACGTGAAATATCTCCAGGGCCAGCCAAGATTGGCACTTGTTGGATAAACGAGGGAGGGATTATCATCCCTAAGAGCTATGGTGTAGGTCCCTGTAGCTGGACCACTTGATCTTACTCCCCATAAACAGTCCTTACACAACACTCCTGATTTACTTCTAACCAAGTCTTATCACTGCCTGGCATTAGCTAATGCGGTCCCCTCTGCCCTTTCTTTTCCCTTATTCTTTCTGCCTGCCCTTTGGAGACCTTCCTCCCTGTCCGGAAGGGTCTCTCTGGCTATTCCAGTGCCCAGCACTCAGAGGTGTTTGGGGCATCTGCTGCGGTGCCAGTAAATGTTTAACAACTGGCTCTCAGCATGTGAACACGAATTTTGGGTGATGGTTTCATTTACAATAAAGTGTAAGATGAAGGTGGAACAATGAATGTATGTCAGAACCTCACTTGTCAGTGATTTGAGTGACCTGTTTGCTAAATCAGAGTTTTGGAAGAATAGTCCCTCAATTTGTGTGCTGTTCACAATGTAATAGCTGTAGACAAGACACACTTTTCAGTTTAATCTGAATTATTGCCGTTTTTTCCATCACTTTCTTAAGTCCAGATAATCAACAAAGCAAGAAATGAAGGCCTGATTTATAACATTTGCCATGAATTCTCCCATCGTGGCTGACTTCAGGCCACTGAAGATGTCACTGGATGTGGAGTTAGGAAGGGGCGCACAGCAGTGAGCCCCTGCTCCCACCAAGGAGACATGGTCTGTGGAGTCATGTCCAAGGGCTAGGTCATAGTGAAACATAGTAGAATAATCAGGAAGAGAGGAGTTTTGAGTATTTATTGCCTTTGTTTTTAATATAAGTTATTTGACTGTAAGTCTGTGTTGAAACAGCTAGCTCACAGAATTCCCGAAAATCTCACAAGCCACTGTGAGCTGGCTCCAACACACCACTGGCCACATGCTGAGAAAACCTTTCTGTCTCAAAGTTGCGGCAGGGAAGAAAACCTTCCAGACAGAGTTGCATGGCTGTGTCTTCTCAGCTTCCTGGTGGGGTGAGCTTGATTAAGTGCCACAGTGACAGATGCTGTCATTAGTTCAGTCAGCAGCGGTCTCGCCCCATCTTACTGGGCATCCCTGCACTGTCAAGGCTGGGAAGCTGAACCCACATTGCCCGGACTCCCTGCAGCCCAGGTGCAGCCCTTCGACACGGATCCCGCCCAGCGCCACATGCACCAGCTGGCCCTGGCTATGGAGGCGAGTCCTGTGAGGTGAAGTCTTTGGTGGGCAGGCGAGATCTTCTGGCAGGCACAGGGGCAGGGGTATCTGATCTTGTGGGGTCACAGAATTTGGTCCCTAGGTGGGTGCTGTCTCCTAGACAGTGCCAGGGCAGGGTTAGACACTTTTCTGGCTATGGTGACCCTTGGAGGGCACTCGAGCTTGGTCTCTGGCTCTCCCAGAGATTTTATGAGCCACATAACACCCTGTAATAAATTCCTTTCTGCTTAAACTACTTGGAGTAGAGGCCATCGTCTTCGGCTAGGAAGCCCTGATTGCTAGAACCTAAGAGATGCTAGAAATCACTGAAGTGTCACAATAACCAGAAATCTGCTCACGGGGCCTATCAATTCACCTCTGTCAGAAGGAGTCCAGAGTCGTGCTTGTGTTTGAACGTTCATGGGCATTAGAAGAACAGCTTTGGGTGTGTTTGGCAGAAACAGCCCACTGTGGCGTGGCTGTTACCAGATCTGCCCTGGACCATTCATTTGCTCTATTTTTTGCCCATTAGCTGGTCAAGAACACCTCCAAAAAACCAGACTGATTACAAGAGATGCATCATGATGCCACATAAAGGAATCACCTGGAGCCCTATGGTACTTAAAACCATAGAGACCATCTGGCCTGACTTCCTCATTTTGTAGCGAGTGAGGTCTCCCAAGGACCTGCCCAAGGCCGTCTCTAAGTGCTTAAGCTAAGACTCAAACCCAAGAGCTTTAACTTTTGCTTGCTGCTTCTCAGCAACCTTTTTTTGTTATTTTGCTTTGCCGTAAATTCCGGTTTGATTTGACAGTACATTTAGGCATATGGTGAAGGTGTGAGAATGGAACAGTGCAGGTGGGTGGAGCACCTGAGACCTGAATGTTTGGTGTTCCCTGAGGGTACGTGAGGAAAGGCCTGCTGGGCGTCCCTTCCACACCGCACTGGCCCCTTTATTCAATTAAGATAGGACCACATTATGTGTCCCTGAGACTCCAAGGATCTCAGGGACAAGGGTGCTACTGTGACTGCAGGGGACTTTGTCTTCCCCACTGTGGGGCTGCACTGCAGGGGGGCTCTCTTTTTACTGCTCCAGGCCCTTCATTGTGTTCCTGCCCTTTGGCCACAGAGGAAGGAGTGAGCGTTGCCCTGGGGGACTGCCCCGGCCAGGCATGGTGGGCGGCTCTGTATAGACAGTATTGTCCTGTTCAAACTAGTTAAGTTCCTGCCATGACCCATAAGCGCTCAGAGGGCTTGTATGTCTCATGCCTGAAGCTCCCCAGCAAATGCGTGGAGATGAGATTCACATCCACATCTTTCCCACTCTTCGCCCTTTGCCTTTCTGTGTCATTTTGCCTCTTGGTTCTTGCTGAGGCTCAGAGCGAGCTCTAGAGCTCTGTGCTGTGGGTGTGGGCTCGCCCTGCTTTGTCACACCAGCACCAACACCGAGTGGCAGGTACCTGGTTCCAGAGCAGGTGGAGGCAGCCTCGGCCCCACCTTCCCGCCACCAAGGAGCCCTACACACGTGTGAGGCCTGACCTCCATGGGGGCTGCCAGGGGAGTGTGCACCTCTTGCCCCCAGGGCAAGGGCCTGCCAGCCCCTCTGGCCACCTCCCTGGGGAGATCAGGGCCTTTCTGTCATCTTTGGTATTTTTCTTTATCTGGCCTGGTCTTTTATTTGCCTGTGACCCTAACTTCATTTGCAAAGGTTTCTCATGCTTTTTCCGGAATTTTCATGAGCTCCAGAGGAATTTGGGGACAATGATAGAGGTGGAAGGAGGTTTAGAGCTAGGTAGCTTTATGCACTTGCTGTTTTCTCATTCTTTTTTCTGTTACACTGCATGCCAGACTCTGTCTTACCCATATGTAGAAAGCATAGGAGCCCTAAGCGTCCAGAAAAGACCTGGCCACATGTTACTGGAGACAGGCCAGGGCATGGCGGGGCAGGCTGGGAGGGCAGAGAGGTTGATGTCTTTCCTCTGAGCATGGCCGGCTGAGTCTTTGGCCAGATGCCTGAAGATGCGATCTGTCCTCCACCCTCCATCACCAGTTCCTGTCCTGCATCCAGCGTGGGCACAGCCGGGGGCTGCTGTCTCAGGACTGAGTCCAGGACTGAAGCTCTCTTTGGGCCTCCTGCTCTGAATCCCGCACCAGTGCTCTGGTCCTAGGCCAGGCTGCAGCCGGTGTTTGATTTCCTGTCTCACACTCCCCTTCAGCCATTTTTTAGCTACTTAGAATTCCCTCCATGTGAGAGCCACCAGGTTTATGTAGACTGGAGCCTGGCACATAGTAGGTGCCTGTTCATGTTTATTGAATGAATGAATGAACAGAAAATGAAACACAGTTTGCTCAAAGGCCGATGTGACTCCCGTGCTCAGGCATTTCCTCCCTCTTCTAAAGCTCCCCTTTTGTCCCTGTGGCTCAGGGCATGCTTGTGCCGAGGTCTGTCGCAGCTGGGCGGAGGCCCGGTCTCTCCAGGCAGCATGAGACAGACCCTGAAGCCCCCACGACAGACAGACAGCGCACTCTGCAGCAGCAGGAGGGCCCCTGTTCTGTCTTGCAGGCCCCTGGGCTCCCGGCAGACTCCAGAATAGGAGCCAGGACTTCTCTTTCCCAAGGCAGAATAGGGGAGGGACTTACCGCAGAATATTTCCCAGAGTAGGTAGGGACAGCCCCACTGGCTTGTGAGGACAGCATTACAGAGTTCCAGCCCAGACCAAGCTGGGGAGGGCATCGCCCTGTTTTAAAGCAGTCAACTGCTTAACAAAACAAAACAAAACATTAAAATAAGACCAGCATGGTGTTAAAATATTGGAAAATAGAAAGAGAAAACCATCATCCTAAATTCCATAATACTAACATCACTGTAGTGTATAGTACATATACAGTTTATAGTATATGGTATATTATATACATACTATTGTATAGTATAGGATATATTATAGTGTATATACATCTGTTTATTTTCTTATATATAGTTTTAGTATTTTTGAATGTTTTTTGGTAGATAGAGCTTTTTTCTATTGCTTTTTTAAAAAAGAATTAATCAGAAAGAGGTTTATTACAGGATATTAGATAGTTTGTAGGATTTCTAGAAGGGATGGACAACCAAATCTGTATGCTCCACAGCCAGAAACAAAACAGCCTTAGAGAAGTGCCCAGCCACACCCCAGAACTGTGCCGATGGAAGGGAAAGCCCACTGTTGCCCCCAGCCTTGTCTGTTTTACCGTTTATTTGTATCTAACTCTTTGCTCAACACGGCACTGTAAGCTTTCTTCCACGCTATTGCATAGTTTTTATAGCCATACTTTAAAAATGAATCATTTGTTTATAAAAACAATCAGGTCTTCCTTGGCTGGACAAGAATGCACAGGCGTGAGAAGTGGCCACTGTGGGTGGTCCCGGTCGGAGCGGAGCTGGCGCTGGCAGACCTGCACTTGGCCCGGTGTCCTGAGCGTCCCCCAGGCTGCCCGCCCTATGGTGGTGCGCGTTCTCCTCCTGCCAGCAGACCCCACCTTTCTGTGAACCCTGGACAACCCCTGCTGGATCCTCGGGCTCTGCTCAGACGCTGCACTGGCTGGTGTGTGACACTCACGCACGTGCAGGTCCCTGTGCCCTTGTCATCATTGTCACCATATCACCTAGCATAGGCCCAGCGAACGAAAGAGGGAATCAGTGAAGAATATGACCTAGTAGTCTTTATGTTTTTCCCCAGGGTTTTCCTTTGACTCATGTATTTTTTCATAGAATAGATTATACCAAATATATAATCTTTTTGTCCTTTTCCCTCCTCAACACTGTATCATAAGCATATCACGTGCCACTGTCCAAGGCTGCATAGTGTTTCGTGTTGGGTATGCATCATACTTTATTTGCCAGTTCTCGTAGTTAGGCATTTAGGTGTTTATTGTTTTTCACCACCACAAACAATGTGGTGAACATCTTTGTTCCGTTCTCCCATCAGGCAGATCTGACCCTCTTCAGGGTGGTCCGTCCAGCACCTGAAGGAAGGGTACATTGAGAGTCCGAGCTCGATGGGTGCTTCCCACCCTCACAGTGACTCTTGGCACCCACAGTCCAATCAGCTTTCTTCTCAGTGAGTTCAAACGGCGAACCGCTCTGCTGCTTCCCCAGGGAAAAACCAGGCGGGTTCTCACTGGGGGCAGTGCTAGGGCCAGGGGGAGACGAGGGAGCGGGAAGAGGCTGGAGACCCTTGGTGGGGCCTCGCCTTTCAATCTTATGTCACAGTTGGAAACCCGCAGGTAGCCACCTCCCTGCCACGCCTGCGTGTGCGCCTTCGGTGCCCAGGACAGCAGTGGTGGGGTGGAGGGAGTGCTGTCTGTGCCAGAAAGGATCTGGGGTCCTCAGGGAGGAGGCTGTGCCTGAACCCCACTGTGGAATGAGCCGGTGTTCACAGGTCCGAGGGGAATGCAGCTGTCCGTGTGCACACTGAGGCCTCAGACAACACACGTGGGGTGTCTTGGTAACCCTGGGAAGATGGCTGGGCAAATGCATAAGCCTGAGAAGTGGCCACTGTTGGGTGGTCCTGGCCGAGGTGGTCCTGGTCCACCAAGGGCTTCTCTGATCGCAAGGGCCTGGGACGGCAGCAAGGGGAGGCGTGGGGACACGACTCTCACAGCGAGCCTGGCTTGGAGCAAGTGGAAGGAGACCAAGCGGAAGCTGGCGGGGTGTGAAGCCAGCAAAAGGGCTGCTTGCCTGCAAGGATCTGGCAGCCCGAGGAGCAAAAGGTTGAAGCCAGAGCAGGGGCAGAGAGGGGTGCTGTGAGGAGCAGGGACTGTGACGTGCACAGTCCTCCAGTGCTGCGACCCCCTGGTACTGTGGCCTCCCGGTGCCCTCCACACTCAGCGAGGGCCACAGGATGAGCACAGAACAGGAGCTGATGGCACGCGGCTTCCTCGCACTCAGGGCCGCTTACGGACAGATGATCCGGAAACTCCTGCAGGGCCATGGGGGCTGAGTGCTGTCCCCAGAGCAGGCTCTTTCCCTTCCCCTCCAACCTCTCCCTTTCTCAGCCATTTCTGCCAGGGGAATCCTGCGACCAGGGCTGCTGCTCCCGGGTGTTTTCAGCAGAGACCTCTGTCCCCAGGCCTGCCACTGGAGGTCGGCTCTGGAGTCCAGTGCTGTCCAAATCCCCCTCTCCTTGGAGGCAGTGCGGTCGGTGCTCCCATTCCACGGATGCCAAGGAGGCCCGAGCATCGGGTGGCTTCTCTGACGCCAGCCTGAGGATGCGTTTGCCCCTGTGGCAGCGAATGCCTGTCTTACTGCTGTCGCTCCCTCTCTCTGCAGGGCCCCGTGGCCAAGTGTGTCTGGCCCAGACATCCCAGCGAACTCTCCCATCTCCTGGCTCCTCCTTTGGCCAAGCCCTGAGGAACCTCAGAGCTCTGAACACTGGTGGCTGCTGGAGAGTCTGCCGTGTCCAGCCGGTGGCCCAGGCCCCGCGGCCCAGCATGGCTGCTGGGAAGGGGGCTCTGCCGGGCCTGTCGGCTGCAAACAGATGGCGGCTCCCCGAACCTGAGCAGGGCCAGGGCCGCAAGCCGGTGCTGCTGGAGAAAACAAACTGCCTGGGCTGCGAGGCTGCCGTGGGCAGGGGGCTGGGGGGTACCGCCTGTGCCGCGCTGGCGCTGTCGGCAGCAGTGGGCAAACCCAGGCTGGGCAAGCCGCTGCCCCTGAAGGCACGTGGGGAGCAAAGGCAGGGCGCCTTCACGGAGCTACCGAGGCTCGAGGAGAGGCTAGGGGGCGGTCAGGCCCAGGAGAGGGGGCACGATGACCCGGCAGACCAGCCTGGCCCCGCACAGCTGATCCAGGACGTCCCCAGGGACCCAGTTAGCAGCACAGTCTTGTCTGCCCGAGGGGAGCAGAGAAGCGCCTTCAGCAAGCCAACCAAGCGACCAGCAGAGAGGCCCGGGCCAACCCCTGTCTTCCCCGCAGGTGAATCTGCAGACGCCCTGGGGGAGCTGTCTGGACTCATCAACACTGTAGACACCCCTTGTTGGGGTCGACTTTCAACTCCCAAGCTTTTGATCAGTGATTTCTGGAACTTGCAAATGTTGCCACAGAATGCGCCATTCTGCAGCGCTTTCCTGGGTGCCCCCAGGCTGTCGCTGGAGCACCCGCAGGCCCAGGCACTGACACCCCTGTCTTCTTCCCCCACTTCATGGGCCCTCCTGCCACCCACCCTCACCTCCCTGGGCTTGTCCACCCAGAACTGGTGTGCAAAGTGCAACCTCTCCTTCCGCCTGACATCCGACCTGGTCTTCCACATGCGGTCCCACCACAAAAAGGAGCCCACAGGGCCAGAACCACATTCTAAGAAGCGGAGAGAAGAGGCCCTCACCTGCCCCATGTGCCAAGAGCACTTCCGGGAGCGCCACCATCTCTCCCGGCACATGACTTCTCACAGTTAGCAGGTGGCCGCGGAGTGACCACGGAGTGCAGCATCCAGTATTGGCAGTGGGCAGGGGGCTCCCTCGGCCTCCCTTTGAGGAGGCTGTCCCAGTTGTCTGCAGCGCTCGCTCCTTTGGTGTCCATAGATCAACAGCTCAGTCACAATTTGGAAGAGATGGGCAAGCCTGTGCAACGTGTGTTGAAGAAAACAGAGTCCTGGAATAAAACGATGGGCTTTGCTCATCCAAAGCGTGGTCCCCAGGAGTGCGGGTCTGCTGTGGCGCACGGCATGGGCTTTGGAGGCAGACAGGCCTGGATTCTGGGCTCTTGCACGTGCTGGCCATGACCTTGGACAGGGGTTTTCACCTGCTGGGCTCCAGTTTTCCTACCTGTGAAACGGAGCTGGCAATGTCTGTGTCTTAGGGTTGGCGTCTGAGTCACATGGAAAGCGTGTGGAAAGTGGCCAGCAGTGCTGCGTGAGCAAGGTTTACGGCGACGGTCCTGATCAGCCATCGCTATTAACCAGCTCTCAGTGGCAGACAAGCATCTGTGTCTCAGTCACGGCCTGCGGGTTGGCTGGGGTGGGCGGGGCTACAGGTTTGATTCAAGTCAGGCTGTTTCTCTGTTGGGGCTGATGGGCTGCCCAGAGCAGGCTTCTTTATGGCTCTGCCAAGAGCACAAGAGGGCAAGCCCCAAAACACAAGGATGACTCAAGCCTCTGCTTGAGTCATGGCACTCACATCCTCTTGGCTGATACAAGACAGGGCCAGGCCCAATGCTAAGGAGTGACAAAGCGCAGGCTGCCCTCAGGGAGGCCATGGCCGGAGTGCACAGGTATTCCCTCTCCAGGAGGGTGAGGAGTTGGGCCTGGGAGTTCAACCCGCCACACTGTGCATAGGTGAAAAGGGGGAGATAGAACACATCCCCACCTGCACGCACACCCGTTAGCTCCCGAGAGCAGGGCGTGTGCAGAAACTTCAGGCTTCAGACACTGTGAGGATTGGGAGAATTCTGGGTACCACTTACTGTCTGCCGCATTTCTGTCAGTAGCCATCGTACATCCCCATGTGGGCCCTCGTCCCTGACAGTGCAAGGCACAGGCCACACCCTCTGACGTGACATAGGCCCGTCTGCGTGAAAGCCCTACCTGGGGAGCTTCTGAGCCGGTGCAGTTCGCCCACTGGTTTCTGCCTCACTTTCAGGACTTGCTGGTTTCCAGCCCTCTGGTGGGATGTCCGGCACAGGGCTCAGGTCTTCGGCAGGGAAGGAGCCAGAATAAACTGGTAGGGGGTCTCAGCCAGCTGCCAGCCAGCCACCCCGAGATGTCCCACTTCCCGCACTGTCCCCTGTGCCCACCCTGTTGAGGTGGCAGCATCTCCCACCTAGCTGTCCCTCTCCCACCCAGGCACCCATCCGTTGCTCACGTGCAGCCAGATCATCTTCTGAAAGTCTGAGTCAGGCGGGGCCCCAGCCCCACAGCTGCCCTTTACACTGCAACCCTCCCCCAGCAGGGCCTCTGGGATGCTTCGAGAACGAGGCTCTACCTAATGCTAGTAATTGCAGGACTCGTTTCCCGGCCCCTGTGTGCCAGGCAGTAGCGCAGGTGCTGGAAGAATACAGACAATCTGCTGTGTGTCCTGCAAGAGCCCTGGGAGGCAAGTGCAGTTTCCTTTCCGTTCTACAGTGAGCCATGACTGTGAGCGGTGCCGCAGCGCCCCAAGCGTCCCTGACACCACTGTGAGGCTCTACCCGCTGCCTGTGTGGACCGGCTTGCCCTCACGAGGCCCACGGTGGCACCGGGCAGAGGGGACCCCACTGTACTTCCTGGCCCCTGCTCTGCACCCAGCTCTCGTGTTCTGACCATGGCTCTGTTCTCTCCCAAGTCTGGGCTTCTGCATTTGCTGTCCCCGTGCCTCATGATGCCGCTCCTGCTGTGGTCCCATGGGCCTCTTCTTGCACGTCAGCTCCGTAGGCCTGCCCAGACCCCTCTAAAGCAGCCCTGCAGGTCTCTCGACCACATGGCCCCGTTGTTTCCTTTGGGGCACGTCTCACCGTCTGAAACCCTCTGTTTATCGTCTTGTTTATTTGCTCTGCCCACGACTGTCAGCTCCTTGGGAGTAGAGATGCCTGAATTGCTTACTGTGCATCCTGGTGCCTGGCAATTGTTGGTGCATAATAAATACTGTGGAATTATTTTCTGTGTGAGAAGCTGGGCCTGAAAGTGTGCACAGTCTTCCTTTGGTCCTGGAGGGTCTCCTGGGGCCACCCTGCAGCTGGAAGGCTCCACATGCGTTGCGCTTCCCTCGCCCGCCCTGTCTCCCTGGCCTGGCGAGGGATTGAGCCGGCAGGTCCATGTTCATTCGTTTATCCGGCGTCCCTGGGCACCTTGGAGCTGAGCCTCAAAGACTCAAAGTTGGTGCTAGTGATTCAGACAGGGAGGGCAGTAGCTGGAGAGAAAGGTCAGTCCAGAGCCTGCAAATGTCCCCGTGTGCTGCAAGGCCATGTGAGGAGGAGGGTGGAGCTGGGGAAAGGGCCCTCAGAGATGGTAGGAAGGCCTTGCAGGGGAGAAGTTTGGACTGGGGGCTCTAGGGGTTAGGCTCAGAGAGGCACTTGGGGCACCCTCCAGCTGCAGTGGGGAGGGTGGGCTGGAGGAGGGAGATGAGACCCACTTAGCTCACTGTCCTCCACATCTGGAATCGTGTAGCGTGGTCCCTGCAGGCACCAATGAAGCACCTTCATTCCCATAGGGACGCTAGGTGGCACCTTGCACGCTGAGGCCAGATGAGAAGTGTAGCCCTACTGGCTCCTTTAGACACTGCCTGGGGGCAGAACTTACCTACAGAGAGGCTGTGCATACAAGATGGCTGGAGCTGGGGGAGCCTCCCTCTCTGCTGTCCCAGGTGGGGGCAGGCAAGGGAAACCCAGGGCTCAGCAGGAGGTCCCATACTATGCAATTGACATGCATGCTATCAGTTAATCCCCACAGCAGCTCAGGAGGTAGATATTTAATTCCCGTTTTATTGCAGCTGAAACTAAGTTCAAAGATGTTCAGGACTTTCTTTCCTGAGACCATGGGCTCAGGAGCAGCAGTGCAAGACCCCGGGACCCCTGACTCTGAGCTCATGTCCTTTCCAGCCTACCACTTGTCTGCTCAGCCCAGTGTGGCCACATGGCATTGCAAACGGTTCAAGAACCCAGACTTATGGGCAGGCACAGGCTCCCATCTCAGGTTTCAACTCGCACCTTGCTATTCATACATAAACACGCTCTCCTATTACCCTTCTGTCTACCATGCTGTCTTGCATGCTGTCTTTTACGGATTTATCTTGTTTGCTGTGTCTCTTATCACTAGAAAGTAAGCTCTGTGAAGGGTCTTTGCTGTTTGGTTCACTGCTGTATCCCTGGAGTAGGCACATCATAGGTGTTCGACAGACATTTGTTGAATGAATGAATGAAATGCCTGGTCCTGGCCCAGCTCCTGCTAAATCTAGAATCATCAGGAGGGTTGTGGCATCTCCAAACAGTGTGCACAGTTGTCCTCTGGCCTAAGTGTTTGGTCCCTAATTTCTGTGAAATCTCTTTGAAAGGCAAAAATATACTATAGCAAGGTGCAGTGAACACCTAGAACTGAAAGGGGCCTTAGATTTCTAGTCTACCCCTGACTTCACAGCAGTGGACTTTGAGGTCCACAGACACGAGTTGCCATGCTCGGTGTTGCAGGGCAAGCGGTGGGGAGGCCAAGGTTGGAACCACTGAGATGTCTAGACCTTCTTCCTTCCCCACCCATGACCCATGAGAAACCTCAGCTAGACCAAGCAGGAGCTCACATGTGCACAGATGGAATGGCCGCAAAAGGGATTAGTACTAATCTCGACCAGTTACATCATCACGAGCAGGATAGGCATTTGAGAAAATTTGAAATTATGGAGAAACACAACAAAACATCACCCCCCCCAACTCTTCTTTTTAAGATGGAGTTAATTTTGGTAAAAATCGATGTAGATCCAAGTTGCTTTTAAATCGACATTTAAATCGAAAAACCAAAGATGATTTATGGAGGTCTATTAATGTAGCAGTCTCTAATTATCACCAGGCTAAGTTCCTAGGGTCCCTTTGGGAGTCAAATCCTCTGTCTTCCCTGTTTCTTCCTGCCCTCCTGTATCTTCCGAAGAGTAGACACTTTAAATCATAACTTTGACCAAGCTCTCTCTGCCACCACTGTGGCCTGAATGTTTATGTACCCCCAAATTCATATGTTAAGATTCTAAACCCCAAGGTGATGGTATTAGGAGGTGAGGACTTTGGGAGGTTGGGATTAGTGACCTTATTAAAGAGACCACAGAGAACTGGCTCACCACTTCCACCACGTGAGGACACAACTAGAAGATGCCGTCTGTGAACAAGGAAGTGAGCCCTCACCAGACACCGAATCTGCTGTCACCTTGATCTCGGACTTCCCTGTCTCCAGAACTGTGAGCAATAAATTTCTGTTGTTTATAAGCCACCTAGTTTATAGCAGCCCAAACAAACCAGGTGGCCACCTTCCATATACCAGTTAAGGGTTGGCATATGATGTTGCCACAGCACATCCTGTCAGCAGGTATGAATTTTACTCTATAATTGTGGGCTAAGAATTGCCACATTTCTTAAATTCTCTATATCTAATTGATTGGCTCAGCACCTCCATCCTGTGGTCTTGGTGGGGTATATAGCCCATACCCTGTCATCATCGAATTCCCATCCTGTCTCTCAAGCTCATGAAAAGTTTCCCGACATCCCCACCTCAAGCCGGTCACTTGGCATCAGGAGGTGTCCCATGCTGTGTTGGCTGTCCCCATGCTGTACTGGCTGTCCCCATGCCATGCTGGCTGGCTGTGCCTCTGTCCTCCAAGGTGATCTGTCTTCTTTCCTCCACTCTGTGAGAGTCTAGGCTCTTGGAGGCTGTCTGGCAGAGCTGTTGCTAGCAAGTAACACAGAAGCCACTGAGTCGATGAGCAGAAAGCCTTGGCTAACCCATTGGAACAGAGGAGGGAAAATACGTATAGTAGCTGGAAACATGGCAAATTATATCTTAATAAATTATCTGCCAGTGGCAGCCATTCAATTAAGATTTATAAAAGTCCTCAACATATGCTAATGAAGCTAAGACATTCTGAATTCAGATCTATTTTAGTTCTCAATTTTAACCAAAATCGAATTTTCTGTTTTTACCTGAGAGAGAAGTAAAAAAAAAAACCATCACAAGGCTGGACTCCGAGATTTCAACTTCTTGCCAATTCCTGAATCTTTAGGCCAAGGATCCTGAACTCGAATGACTATATAATTAGGCTAATGAAAGTGAATGAGGCTGCCCAGGCCTGGGAGTGGCGGGGATGGGGGTGGGGGTGGGGGTGTCTTGGCACCTGGAGCTCATATGTCCTGGGGGAAGGCTCTTTAGGGCCAGGCCAAACACGGGCCTTGAGAGAGGCCAGAAATGAGGTCTTTGTGTGAAATTAGTTGACAAGTGACTCGGTTGTTTTTACAATACTAGTGGATGGCCAAAAAAGCCTGGATTCAGCAGGCATGTCAGTGGTGGTGGTGGTGACCGTTAGCTGGTGACCGCTGACTCTGTCATACTGCCAGCCTTTAAACAGGCAGGTGCTGGGCCTGGCACTCTGGCCTCACCCACCCATCCTCTTCCAGCAAGCACAGGGAGAACCCTCGCTAGTGGTGACGGTCAGCAAGAGCCGCCACGGCCAGCCCCACACCCTGCATTCCCTTGGGAAGCAGGCGCCACCTGCAGGCAGCAGGCCTCCACTGCATGCTACCTCTCTTCAGAGAGGGTTTTACACACCCTTCATTTGCGTACTTTTGGTTTTTTTAAAGAAGTCATGTAGTAGGTCTAAAGATTTCGAAGCAAGATAAGAACCTCATAGAATAAAGCTAAGTCATTCTCCAACATGTTTTGGGTCGTGACACTTCCTAGGAGAGAAGAATTTTCGGAAACCAATTTTGCATGGGATTGGGGAGGTGCTTTCTACAGGGAGAGAACCTCCTTTTTCCCATCTGTCTTGTGTTTTCCTGGGGCAGGAGGGAGGGGCCCCTGTAGTCTTATCTCCTTGCTATTCTGAGCTTCTTGGATTAGGAGGCTATTTTCAGTTCTGGCCGCCCTGGTCAGCAAAGCAGAGAGGAGGACACTGGGCCAGGTGGCAGCTAATAAATCCCATGGGCACCAGGAGGCGGGACGTGGGTGCTCTCGGTGGTGGGTTTGCTGGCCCAGGGGTGTGATGGGGCAGGATTGCTTTTCTTTCTGAGTCCCGTCCTCATCCTGGATGACAGCTGTAGTAGCAGGGCCTCCCTGACACGAGGCCTTGCCTGTCCACTGTGTGTTGGGCTGCGTGGGGCGGGTGCAGGGACGCAAGAGGAGGAAAGTGAGTAAGATGAAGAGCCAGGCTTCTCCCCTTCAGTGCTCCAGCCATGCCAGAAAGCAGGGACCTGCGGGGGTCTCCTAGGTGTCCCCTTCACAGTCCTTTTGGATGGAGCATATTGCTGCAGTAGTCCCTGGCCCCTATGCCCAGGGGAGTGGGTCATGTCCCCAGCAAGGACTTGAAGGTGAAGGTCACCTTTTCCTTCCTCTCCTTACAGAGCCTGGCAGAGGCATGGCTTGTTGCTGGCCAAGAGCACCTTGGACATGGACCCCCAGCACCTGGAGCCACTGCCTTCTACCCTGTACCCTCTCTGTGCCAGTAGTCCCTGGTTAGGGAGCAGATGTGCCCTCGAGTGGACTGTGTCTGCTCCCTGCCCCTGCTGCTCCGCTCTGGTCCTCTCTGGAGCACCTCACTCTGCTTCTGCCACTTGCCCTGTGGCTGGCCTGGCATCCTTAGGCTTTGTCCCTGGGGAGGGCACAGAAAGGCAGAAGATAGGCCCAGCACAGCCTGTGTTCCTTTCTCCACCCAACGACCTCATCGTTTGGCTGCCCAGAGTGTGGTCTGGGTTGGGATGGAGAAGCAGGGAAGCCTCTAGGCCTGTCTTTCCCCAAATAGGCAGCTTTTTCTGCAGCCTTTATAATCCATGTGTCACACACATTGTTACAACAGGGTCGAGCTGGACTCCTGGGGGCACTCCAGCACCCCGGGATGCCACATCAAAAGAGCCACTCCCAGCCTGCCCTGCTTGGTCCTGTGTGACTACCTGGCCATCATGGGAGGCAGAGAGGAGAGAACCTGAGTGTCAGGAGGGAGGGGTGGTTGTGCGCAAGACTGAGGTCCCCAACCCCTGGACGTGGACCGTGGCCTGTTAGTAAGTGGGCCGCACAGCAGGAGGCGAGCAGCGGGCGAGCGAGCGAGCGAAGCTTCATCTGTATCTGCAGCCGCCCCCGCCCCATCGCTCGCATCACCGCCTGAGCCCCGCCTCCTGTCAGATCAGCAGCGGCATCAGATTCTCACAGGAGCGTGAGCTCTACTGTCAACTGCGCGTGCGAGAGATCTAGGTTGTGCTCCTTGTGAAAACCTGATGCCGATGATCCAAGGTGGAGCTGAGGCACTGGGGAGCAGCTGCAAATACAGATTATCATTACCAGAGAGGTTTGACTGCACAGAGACCATAATAAGTCAATTGCTTGCAGACACATATCAAAACCCTATCAGGGAGTGGCAAGTGACAATGTAAATTATATTAGAAATAAAGTGCACAATAAATGTGATGTGCTTGAATCATCCCAAAACCATCACCCCCGCATCCCACAAACATCTGTGGAAAAATTGTCTTCCATGAAACCCATCCCTGGTGCCAAAAAGGTTGGGGACAACTGGTGCAAGATGGTGAGCTGGGGGCAGGAGCCGGCCAGGGGCAGGCAGGGTGGGGCAGGGTGGGGCAGGGTGTGGGCGATGAGCTCAGACCAGGGCACAGAGAGTTTAAAGGGCCTGGGCCTGTCTGCGCAGAGGCTACTAGGCAGCTGTTGGCCCTCTGGATCTGCCACCAGAAGAGAGGTCTGGTGGGATTTTGTTTGCCTTTGCTTTTTTCTCCAGTCTTCTGTCTGCAAGCAGGTGAAGTGTAAGAAGCCTCGTGTTCAGGAAGGCCACCCTTTTTACTTTGCTGCACGTAGGACTTTAGCTTCTCTCTACCTCAGTCCCTCCGTTCAGACCAGGCCCAGGGCCTATTCAGAATGTGGTAGAAATAGGATCTTTGCAGCTACAGATGAGGGCTCAGGTCCATCTACCCTTTACCCAGCTGCACCAGACTGTGTGTGAGTTGTAGGAAGCAAAGTCTTTGGCTGATAGAAGCAGACAGGGATTTCTTGAAGGCTTCCGGATGGCACCTGGATGACATCTAGCCTTGGACAGGCAGGCTGGGGGATCCGGCTGGACAGTGGGCAGGGATAGTGGGCTACTCAGCCAGGACCACAGCTGAAGCCACACCCAGGAGTCACCTCTCAAGGCTGCTGCTGCCGTCTCTGCTAAGCACGGGGCTTGGCAGTGCTGCCCCTGCGCACTGGGCATCTGACGGACAGATGGCTACTGTGCAGGGTCCCTGGTCACTTGCTCCAGATGAAACACCTTGTGCAAGAGCTTCTGATTGACCATGGCAGGACAAAATCCCTGCCAGGGGAGCTGGGAAAGTAAGCTTCCGGGTGTCCTGCTTCATAGCGAGGAAATGATGACAGCTAGCATCGCCTGGGCACTCATTAACTCATTTAATCTTCACAGCCCCAAGTGTGGCATTAATATTATCTCTCCTATTGAAAAGATGGGAAAACTGAGGCCCAGAGAGGTGGAGTAAATTGCCCAGACTCACACAGCTGGGAAGTGACTGGGCTGGTCTTCCCACCCAGGCAGGCTAACATCTCACTGTTTCCCGCAGATTTATATGGGGCGTGATTCTCTGAACAACCAAAGGCAGTACAAATGTTAGTGACCTACAGGAGGACAAATGTACCCCGTGCTGGATGTGTGACCTGGGTTGGGTTGCTGAGCTTGTCTGAGTCTCGGCTGGCTCCTGCGTCAGGGTGACAGAGGCTGTCCATGCAGCCGGAGTTCAGGAGAGAGAACTCTGTACGGCACCCAGCACGAGAGCTGCTGCAGCCGTTTCCCTATTTAAGACCCGTGGGGGCCGGGCGCGGTGGCTCACGCCTGTAATCCTAGCTCTCTGGGAGGCTGAG